>CABHPP010092056.1:0-12359 GCA_902168425.1 Peromyscus attwateri | reverse complement strand
GCCTACACTGTCAGGTTAGTCAACTTGATGTAGCAAATGGGCAAAGGCATTATGACTGACCTAACATAATTTCTCAAGAGAGGAGAAGGGAGATTGGGAGTGGGGGGAGAAAGGATAATCTTATTTAAAAAAAAAAGAAGAAGAAGAAAGAAAATATCAAGTTAATTTGAGATAAAGAGGGATTCAGAAAGAACTTAAATAGGTTATTACACTATTTCTATAGAAACAGGATAGAAGGGCTGGAGAGATGCTCAGTGGTTAAGAGAACTTGCTGCTCTTGTAGAGGAAACAGGTTCATTTCCCAGCACCCACCTGGGGCAGCTAACAACAGCCTGTAACACCAGTTCCAGAGGATCGAACCCCTTCCTCTGGCTTCCAGGGCACCAGACACACACATTGTTTACATACATGCATACATACATACATGTAAGCAAAACACTAGTACACATAAAATACAATAATAAATCAAATCTTTAAAGAAAGGAAAGAGAGGCTAAAGCTACAGGACAGATTGCCCTAGGGACTCCCCGCTCCGGGGTACCTCAACATGCCTGTTGACTAGGGGAGAACTTCCCCCCATTATATAGGTGTACTCCCATCTTCTGACTTGCAGAAATGAGGTAATTTCTCCAGGAAGCACAAAAGGTGAAGCTTTAGTCAAAATCCTGTTTCAAAAAATGATAAAGCTTTCTAACGCTGACAAAGAAAAGATCAGAAATGTTTTTTGTTTTTGTTTTTGTTTTGTTTTTGGTTTTTCAAGACTGGGGTTCTCTATGTAGTTTTGGTGCCTGTCCTGGATCTCACTCTGTAGACCAGGCTGGCCTCAAACTCACAGAGATCTGCCTGGCTCTGCCTCCCGGGTGCTGGGATTAAGGGTGTGCGCCACCGCCACCCGGCCAGAAATTGTTTTAAAGTGTATATGTGTGTGTGTGCACACTCAGGCATGCATGGGACAGGGAGGCAGTTCCTTAACTAGTGCATTCTCACTAAGGCTAGTTCATCATGAGTCGTGAGTCACTTCATTTCCATATTTAAAGTCCTTGTTCCCGTGGTGTATATGCTTATGACTGGAAGGGATTGGGATTTTTCAGACTCAGGGACTTTCCCCCCTTGCTTCCAGTACTAATTGAATCTGAAACAGAATTGAGAAGGGGCTTATATCTGTGTGTTTGGAATCATATCCTCAGTGATGAGGTAGAAGAATCCAGAATCTTTCTCAAGGATCCTGTCAAGCAGATTCACTGACTCTTGGTCAAATCACTGAAAATATCTTATTCCCCAAACTCAGGGGGATGAGAAAAGTCAAAAGCCAGGTACAGTGGCATATACCTATAATCACAGCTTTCGAGAGGCTAAGGCAAAAGGATTGTGGATTTCAAGGCTAGCCTGGGCTACGTAGAAAAACACTGTCTAAACAAACAAATAACAAACTGGTATCCCTCTGTAAACATCTGATCTTCTGGACTGCTTCATCTGCCTCTGTCGACAAATTTCTTTCCTCAGTCTTAGTTGAGCATATTCCCTGACTCTGGCCAGTGGCTCACACAGCCTGAAGTCTCTCACTGTCACTAACCTAATTTTGGTTCATCACACTGTTTAACACTGAGCCATCCACTTCTCCAGCATCAACATTCCTTTCTGGTTCAGTGGTTCCATCATGCCTATGCCAAGAAATCTTAGTGTGGTCCTGGAGTAGCAAAGGACATTCAGTCTCCTTGGGCAGCATTCCAGCCCTTCTGGAGTGAGTTTTTAGCACTCTGCTTTCCCTTCCATGTCACGTGAAAAGCTAACTGTGTGCTTTTCCTGTCTTCTCATTCTGCTCTCTACTTGTGTTTCTCCTGCTTTGACAATCCAGTCCTGTCCTGTCCTCTACCAGGGAAGTTATCTTTGACTGACTAGCTCTCTTGTGCATTCATGCCGTGTCTGTTGCCTTTCTATATCTAAACTTCACACTATACTAGTGTTAGTTACTCATGGATTGGAAAGTAACATGTCAGTAACCACTTATTAAGCTAAGCTGCTTATTCGTGTGTGTGTGTGTGTGTGTGTGTGTGTGTGTGTGTACCTGGGCATACATGCCCATAGACATACATGCAGAGGTCAGAGGAGGATGCTGGTCGTCCTTATTCCTTTTTCACCTTATTCCTTGAGATGGGGTCTCTCACTGAACCTGAAAACATGATATTTTGCAGCTAGACTCGCGAACCATCAGTCCTCAATGATCTTGATCTTGTGGTCTCTGCAACACCTGCCCCAGCACTGAGATTACAGTCCTGTGTAGCCATGCACAGCTTTTATGTGGGTACTGGGGATGTGAACTCAGATCCTCATTTTGGGGGGAGCAAGTACTTCTCACTGAGGCATCTCCCCAGCCCTAAGCTAAAGTGAAGTTTGACTTCTATAGCCTAATAGCCTTCTTACACCTATTTTCAGATGGCGTTTCAGGCTAGCTGCAGAAAGTATTTGTTAGCATCCTTCATTCATTATAAAGTATGATTTAAAAACAGACCCGGACACCAGTCAGTATACTCTCTGTGAGATTCGGCCTTCCCGTACTGTTGCTGGAAAAATGAGCAGAAGACCACAATGTGCCCGATTAACTTCATCTTCAGATACTTGCAGAACAGATCCCGGATGCAGGTGTGGCTCTGTGAACACATGAATCTGCAGAGAGAGGGCTGTACTAGTGGTTTGGATAGGAACTTGAAGCTCATAGCAGATGATGCAGGAGATACTCATTCTCAAAGTCAAGAAAACAGCTGGTCAGATCATGCTCTGAGGAGATAATATTCTGCAACCAAGTTGTCTCCAGAGACGCTGAATGAAGTGAGAAATTGTTGAGAAGGCAGTACAGTTTTTTAGGTACCCTTTGTTGGGAGGCTAGTTCCAAGATAGTTGCTCATGTTGTTTCAAGTCCCCTTGTTTTATTAACAAATGACCACAAATGCTCTGGGATTGATTTTAGTAATAAACAGGTATAGAAGGATGTAAATTGAGTGGTAAAGTTTTCTCTCCTGCCTCTCAATTTTTCCTTCCCAGCTATAACCAACAATCAATATTAGTATTTTATGTGTTCTGCTCTAAGTGTGTATGCACATGCAGCAGGAGCCTATTACTCTTATTTTTCTGGACTCTGACTTTTAACCAATTTGTCCTGGACAACTTTCTCTCTCTTCACACTATTTTTTTCTTTTTCTGGCTCTGTTGAATTCACCCTGTATAAATAATCAGTTATTGATTTGAGCAGCTCTCCGTTGAACATGTAGGTGATACCCATTTTAGTTGGCAATAGGTACGCTGTAGTGAAGGTCCTCCTGAATTCCATGTCAGTGCTATTTTGTTGATGTCCCTCCCCAGGGGATTAAAGATCCTAGATGCATAGTCCCTGGTGAGAGCCAGTGCCCCAGTCTCTCTCAGAGTGTGCCACCAGTGTGTCCTCTTTCCCCTTTCCTGTTTTTCTCACGCTCAGCTCTGCACATCCCTGTGCTTAGCCACAAGCAGTACACACCCACCTGAGTCCCTGCTAGAACACCCTAATGAAAAATGTAGGTGACTCAAAAGGTGGAACTGTGCCAAGAATGACTCATCAGGACCCCTCACCCACTGTCTGCTAAAATTCCCTATTAAAGCTGCTTAATGATTTCTTAATTGCCAAATCAGATTTCTTAATTGCCAAATCAAATGTCACCATTTTGATGATGCTGCAAAATTTAGAATTATTTATTATCCCATCTCTAGTTCTTCTCATCCCATTAATTATAGAGTCTTTGGGTCCTGTGGAGAAATGGAGAGGCCTGAGGCCTGAAGACATGGAATTTGGGAGAAAAAATTTTTTAAATGCCCGTAACTTCCAGGTTCCATCACCCCAGCAGATGATGGACTGCTTAAACAAATATGACCTCAATGTATACAAAGCTAGTCCCTCAGCCCCAAATGTCTGGCGTCTCACACCTTAGCCATCCATGAAGGACCCAGAGTCAATTCTACTTCCTGAGGCTGCTCCAGTTGCTTCCCCTTGCTGTCCCAACAGTTTACGTAGCCGCCTGCATTTAACCATTACACCACACTTCCACTGGCAGTATCTGAGTAGTCCTGGCAGCTGCCAAAGGCCGACCCTTTGAAATGCTCATGTTGTCTTCCCTTAGCATTTATTTCTGTATAGGTGTTTCTCCATTTATGCTTGACTGATTTATTTGTTGGGGGATGGTTGAGGAAAAAATTAGACTTAAATTCAAGTCATAGCCATTCAAAATGGAGACACTGTATGATGGTGTTGGCATATCTTTCTGCTGAAATATTAATTCTGTGGAAATATTCTATGAGAATGTCACCAAATTAGAGTTCTTTCCCTGTGTTATGTCCAGACAAAATAATAAAGATTAATTTGCTTCATCGTGGAGTAAGCTCAACTTCTCAGTCTGAAATTATCTCTTGACTCCCAAGATTGTGAAAACATTGACATGCAGGCAGACTCAATACACAGGAACATGTGAGGCAACCTGCAATAAGCAGCACCTCCATTTCAGAATGTCAGAGCTTCATGAAGACAGACTTAATACTCCCAGAACCATTGGGTAAGAGGTTTACATACTAGTGCTTTGGGTCATGGTGTCCGAGAGGGATGAGGCGCCTGTCTCTGAGATGCTACCACCCCCAGCTCTCAAGATGAGGGCTGCAGATCTTGATGACAGTGGGAAGTTAACCTGTTGCTTTGGAGTCTGTCTCTCACCCTGAATCCTTTACACAGAGATCTCACTTTGGTTGATTGAGACATAGCTTACCTTCATAAAGTTAAGCCTTTTCAGTGTATGATGCTATGCACTTTGACAAATACATACAGTTTTGTGTAGCTATCACCACAACCCCAAATTTTCTCATGCTCCTTGGAGTCTGCCCCTCCTCCGCTACCAACCTCTGTTCACTCTGACCTAGTTCTTTTGTTTGTTTGTTTGGTGGTGGTGGTGGTGGTGGTGGTGGTGGTGGTGGTGGTGGTGGTGGTGGTGGTGGTTTGCTCTACTAGGGATCCAATCCCAGGTCTTGCACATGCTCAGCAAACGTTCTAGCACTGAGCTACATCCACAGCGATGAGACACATTTTCTAACTCAATGATTTTCTCTTCACTGAGGAGTCATATAATTGGGATCATATATATCCTGGTTTGGGTTGGGATTCTTTCCCAAAACCTTTTCATTTGAAGTGTGCCCATGTTACTGTGTGTAACAATAGTTACTTCCTTTTTATTTCTATGTAGTATTCCATTGTGGATCTACTCTTTATCTGGTGATCAGCTATAGGAAATTGGATTGTTTCCAGATCTGGCTCACTATTAATAAAGCCACAGTAAATATTATTCACGTAACCTTTTGTTTTGTTTTTGTTGAGACAGGGTCTCATGGAGCCCAGTCTGGGCCCTAAACTCACTGTGTAGCTGAGGATGACTTTTAACTTCCCAATCTCCTGCCTCCACCTCCTAAATGCTTAGGATTTCAGGAATTCAACATCACACTCAGTTTTGCTGGGAATCGAACCCAGGGTTTTATGAATTCAAGGCATGGTCTCTATATCTGAGTTACACACCCAGCCCTGCATGCCTTTGTGTGTGTGTGCATGTGTGGGCAAGTGAACATATGTTAGCATTTCTTTTATCTGTATACCAAGAGATGGGCTTACTGAGTAGGCTAGCAGATGAATATCAACTTGCTTATTTTCAGTCATGGGGATTAGATACAAAGCTTTACCACTGAGCTTCCCTCCCAGCTCTTTTAAAATTTTATTTTGAAAACAAGGTCTAAGTTGCCATAGCTAGCCTCAAACACCCAGCCTTCCTACCTCGGTGTTCTCAGGAGCTGTGGTTTACAGGTGCCACTACCCTTGGTTAGTCCAACTTGTATTTAAAAAACAAACAATTAAACAAACAAAAATGACAGTGAAAGTGAGGCATGGTATCACACACCCATCATCAGTACTGGGGGGTCTAAGCAGGAGGATCAAGTGAGACTCTAAATAAAGGGATGGGCTAGTGTGGGGAGAAACTTACTCCTCTAGAGTAGCTGAAGTATTTTGCATTTCTGTAATAGCCTTGAGAATTCAAAAGGTCTATAACTAAAATATACGTAACCGTCTACACTATTTTAGACCATTTCAGTAGGACTACATGTTTTAGGAAGATTAAAGTTTTAGTTGGGTTGTGTTGCCTCAGCTGCAGGTACTTTGAGAGGAAGAGGTGTGGAATAGGGTTGTAGACCCCATCCCAATAGCTTAAGTTTTTTATTTATACACAGAACTTTTTTTCTTCCCTAGAAATGTTTAAGGAGAGTGTTTGACCACTTGGTAAGACTGTGCCCTGATATTCAGGAAAGACTGGAGAAGCTTTGCAGATGAGCTAGGAAAATCTATTGGACTACACAAGGATTTCCCAGGCCCTTTGGAGGATCATCAAAGTTGTGGTGTTGGTGGCCTCTAAAGGTGTTATGTTTCAGAAACTTGAAGATGGCGCTTTCTTTCTTTTTTTTTTTTTGAGACAAGGTTTCTCCGTGTTATTTTGGTGCCTATCCTGGATCTTGCTCTGTAGACCAGGTTGTCCTCGAACTCACAGAGATCCACCTGGCTCTGCCTCCTGAGTGCTAGGATTA
Organism: Peromyscus attwateri; assembly: GCA_902168425.1. Lineage (NCBI taxonomy): Eukaryota > Metazoa > Chordata > Mammalia > Rodentia > Cricetidae > Peromyscus > Peromyscus attwateri. The sequence goes on along the minus strand of CABHPP010092056.1, from coordinate 5,726 downwards.
AAGATGTGTGCCACCACCACCCGGAGATGGATATTTCTTAACAGGGGGATGTTTCCAAGATGTATTCAAAATTCTCAATTGCCTGAGAACTCATTCTTTCAGCTCCTCATCTGAAGACTTGCAGATTCTGAGCACTGGGGATGTTTTGTTTGGAGGGCACCTTCTCTTCTGCATTCAACATGTTGTTTGCTAGTGTGCCTTCTTGGTTCCTGTGATAAAACACTGGCCGAAACCAACTTGGGGAGGAAAGGGTTTATTTAGCTTATAGTTCTTCATCACAGTCCATCACTGAGGGGAGCCAAGACAGGAACCTGGAGCAAGAACTGAAGCAGAAACCATGGAGGAATGCTGCTTACTGACTTGTTCCTTGTGTTTTTGCTCAGTCTGCTTTAGTTAATAATCCAGAACTACCTGCCCAGGTGTTGCACTCCCACAGTGAGATGAGGCCTCCCACATAAATAACTAATTAAAAAAAAAAAAAGGAAGGAAGGAAAGGAGGGAGGGAGGGAGGAAGGAAGGAAGGAAAGGAGAAAAGGAGGGAGGCAGGGAGGGAGGAAGGAGGGTGGGAGGGAGGAAGGAAGGAAGGAAGGAAGGAAGGAAGGAAGGAAGGAAGGAAGGAAGGAAGGAGAAAAGAAAGAGTTCCAAAGACTTGCACACAGGCCAGTCTAATGAAGGTAATTCCCCAGTTGAGCCTTCCTCTTCCTGGGTGTGTCAAAGTTGACAAAACTAACAAAGTACTAACCAGCAGGTGGTTGAAATAGGTGATTATGGTCATGTCATCTACACCTAATCTTGGAACTTAAGCTTCTATACCTGGTCTAGGAACTTTGGCCTTAATTCAAGAAGGATGTGTCTGTGTGCTGTCGGGCTATTGTTGTGGTCAGCATCTGCTATACGGAACAGAAATCAGCTCAAAAATTGAGTGGAAGGTCTCATCTTCCGGTGGCTTATTGTGGGTCATGGTGACCTGATCAGTCTAGTTAGATGGCTGTCAAAGACAAGAAGAAAATAGACTTGTGGACCCTCCATGTCCCTTGGCAATTTTTGGAGTACTACAGTATCCAAATCAGCACCCTGACCTGGAAATCTGGGCAGTAACCCCAAGAGCAGTTAACTGAAACCCAGTGCTTATAACAGAATTACTGAAGGATCCTGACTAAGGAAAATGTGCAACCCAGGCCACAGGACCCTGTGGGGTTTTTATAGTTTTCTCACACCTCTGCTTTAGCCAAATAGAAAAGAATGGAGACACCAAATGGAAAATTCTGAATTTCTGTGATTTTGCTGCAGGCATATGCCCATTCAAATGCCTGCCTAGCAGCCACAGTGCTACATGCACCCTTCCCTGCCCGCTGCTTCAGAGGAGCTGTGGGAGAGGTCATTCTCAGGCATCATTGGTAGATTCTTTTGCTGTGGGCTAATTTAACATTCTTATAAATGTCATTTTGGACAGGGTGGTAAAGATGAAGAAGTGTGAGGGCCTGTGCTATCAAGATGAAGAGGCCTGTTTTTGTTTTCCGCTCACGATCTCACTGCAGGTGAATGTTTCAGAGCTGAGCTGTCAGAATGTAAGCACTAGGGGAAGTTGGAAAAAACAATCACAGGTTTTGATTGTACCAAATGCCCAGTAGTTTTGCAGCTGTTCAACTGGTATAACCACCTAAGCCTCACAATATTGTGCCCTTTCGTTGTCCAGTAAATAGTTTTCTTAGACTACTAGTGTTTGTAGAGCAAGTGAATTGTCCAGCTTTGTATTTCCCACATGGTCTCAAGAAGACCCATTGGCAGAGCCTAGAGGTCAGTCAGAAAGGAAGTGAGAATGGAGACGTCTTTGAGCACTGTTGTGAGGCATGTGGATAGTCCGTCAAGGAATTCATTTGCCCAGGGAAGAATGCAGTGATAATGGATACAGGGAGAGAAAGGCATTGATTAAAGAAGCTGAGGTACCACTTCATTTTAGTAAACACAAGTTGATATGACTGTAGAAGACACCAAGGGGTGGCCAGAGTACAATAGGAAATGATTCTTAATTACCACTGATGAGCCGTAAAGATTATAATTAAAATGTTCCTACTGGTAGTACCAATGAAATGTTCCTTTCTTGGAAATGTGTTACAGTTTATAGTTTGCTGGATCATAGGAAGACTCACTAAACACTCCACAGCTATCACCCTTTCTCAGCCAGAGGAAGGCATAGAGATGCATTCCGTGCCCCAGCTTACACAGCTACTGGTCCATCTTTGCACTTAGATTTCCAGTGCACTGCCACTCATCCACTAACGAGATCCATGCCATCATCAGGAGGAAGGAGACAACTAAATTATTGATGAATTTGGATCACATGTATGCAGTTATAATAATAAAGATTTGATTTGGGTTATTCTTCAGACTTTGGACTGTGAATGGCTTATAATGAAGTAATTTTCTACTTTTTAGGATGCTGTGTCATCATTTAGCTTGATAAAGTCCTCGAGCCTAGTAGACTGTTTGGTGTTGAAACTATAGCAGAATGTAAACAAACAGTTGTCATGACTTTATTCAGCCATTCAGAAATACAGTACTGGAGTTTTATCTCCAGCCCCTTCAAACTGGCACAGGTAATTCTTATCATACTAAGGTAGTCTGATAACCAAATGACAGTGTGACATCCTCATGAGAAGTAGAAATGACCTGAGTGTCCCATGATTTTTAAGAGCAAGGTTTGAACCTTGTAATTTTTTTCAGTATATGTACACTTGTCCCAGATGATAGTCCTTGGAGTCATGTGCATTGTATGCTCAATGAGCCAAGGAAATGACTACATTAACAAGAGACTTTCTGATGTGTATACAGTGGTTGCTTTGCCCTGAGAGAAGAGCTTTGAGTTGAGATTAAATAGTAAACTATGACTTCATTTGGAAAAAAAATAGGAAAAGGTACATTTAATCTCTAGCTAAAACTGAGCATAGTTTTTCAAGAACTTATCCTCTTTCTCAGTTTTCTTTCTGCTGCTGTGATAAAGAGCATAACCAAAGACAACTTGGGGAGGAGAGGGTCTATTTCATCTTACAACTCACAAGTCTGGCCCCTCATTGAGGGAAGCCCCGCAGGACAGGCATGGAGGCGAGAACTGAAGCAGAGATCAGGGAGGAACTATGCATGCTGACCTGCTCCCATGGCGTGCTCAGCCTCCTTTCTTCTGCAAGGACCAGCCTGGCACTGACAGTGAGTTAGGCCCTCCCACATCAATAATTAATCAAGAAAATTCCCTACAGACTTGCCTACAGGCAACCTGATGGAGGCATTTTCTCTGTCGAGAGTCCTCTTATATGACCCTAGCTGTGCCAAGTTGACAAAAACCTAACCAGGAGAACTTTAAATCATAATTTAAGTATCTTGTGTTTGGTGTGTTCCCCTGCAATATTGTAGTTCGTTCTCCAATGCCTTTAACATTTAGCTATATAGCTTGCACTTTAGATTTTGCTTGCTATCTTGCCAAAATAAGTGTTACTGTGTTTCAAGCTTGATTTTTTTATCTCTCTCTCTCTCAAATTGTTTTATTTAAAGAGAAAGTTAAAAATCATACTTCTGAGTCAGAGTCTGTATTTTGGTATAAGACTTGGGATATTTTTTTTACTTCGTATTGCATGTATCTGGGAACCTGAGAAGTCTGGATGATGGATAGTAGGTGCAGTTAACTAAAATGTGACCAGCTCATTCAGGCTCTTGGACTTCAGACACAAGTAAATTCCTTACTAATTTATGCAAACTCAGTTTGGGTTCCTAACTATATTTGAATACTTGTCTTCAACACAGAAACACTGCATCTATTCCTATCCTCAAACAGGCATTCTGGGAATTAAGAGCTCATGTGGTTAATTTGTGTAGCATCCTAGCCTATATATATCATTTGCATCTTATTGTTGGTGCCATCTACCTTAAAGATTGTAAGACTTTAATCACAAATGCATTTTTAAAACTTTTCACATTGAAATTATACAAGCATTTGATAGCAATAAAACCTCAATAACACTCTGGTGAGTGTGGAATAGGATAGGAGCCACAAACCCAGAAGGAATGTGTTGTGTCCGTCCATAGAGAAAGTTTGCAAACTCACATATCCCCTAGGTTTCAAATTCTTTGCTGGCCTGTTCATTGCTATTTTCTGAGATTCTTTAGTAGTCCAACACATTCCAAGTCAGGCTGGGAAGATTTTTATCTTAGTGCTGTTGCTGTTACTCTAAACTTTAGAGTCCAAAGGGAACAACCAGGGCTTCTCAATGCTGAAGAGAGGGCTTCAACCACTGTTCAGTCTGGTACTAAACCAGTGGGAATGAAATCCACACAATCTGGGTTTGAGTACATTAATCATAGAGGTTATTCATGGAGTAATGCTTGAGTTGCCTTAAAGTTTTCTGTTTCAAACAGCTACACTAGTTGATTAAAGCAAGGTTAAATTTTAAAAATATCTTCCGTTGAGGGTCCGGTGAGACAGCTTCCAGGTAGATTGCTTGTTGCCAAATCTAATGACCTCACTTCAGCCCTGGGTGGAAGGAGAGTCCCGACTCCCATGGGTTGTTTTCTGACCCCAACGCATGAGCCAAAGTCCCCTTTCCCAGGACATTTGTCTCTGATGATAGAAATGTGCAGGTGGCTACAGTCTGATGTAGTTGGTAATAATAATAATGACTTACATTTGGCATTTTACCATGTGTTTCCTTATGTCATGTTTCACCCTTCCTAAGTTGGTAGTTATTATTTTGATTGTTCTACTCGTCATCTTCATGCCTTAATAAAAAGTTTTAAGCCTTAGAATCTTGTCCTGTCTACTTATCTGGTCTACCTTGATTCTCCAGTCTGTGGGATGAAGCATTCATCTGCAGTTTTCAAGGGGAACATGAGTTTTCAGTTTCTTCTGTTTGGGGCTACCCTGCTTCATGACTTACTTGGTTTTCTCTGTGATGCTTCTGTTTTCCTTTCTAATAGGAGTGGTGAGCTTTGGCCCCCATTCATATTCAAGAATAAGGGTCTGGGTTATTTTTCTTTATAGATGGCGTGGATTTCCCCTGCTGTTCTGTATGTAGATCTGATTTCCTGTTATTGCTGCCCATGAATAGGAAGTCTGTGGGGAACTTTGATCTTAGTAATTTCACTGTAGGATCAACTGAGAGTGAGCTGAATTTTAGAGGGTCCAAATATCAGGGGTAAGGGTGTTTACATATCCTCTGTCTCACCTGATTCTTTCCAGTTTTTCTCAAACTTTGTGCTTTGGTCTAATTTTAGACTTAGAGACAAGTTACAAAAACAATTTATAATTTCTGTGCATCCCTCATTCAACTTCCCTTAACGTTAATGTCTTACCTACAGTATAACTTCCAAGTATGTTTTAAAGTGTCTTTATAAATATAATTTTTTAATTTTTTTTCCTCAGATATAATCCTGGTTTCCAAAACAATGCATGGGCCTAAGACAGGCAAGGGGCAGATGAAGAGTGAGAAATGTCCACAGGCCTAGTACGCCCTTTTCTCTTTCTACCCCAGTTCAAAACCCCAGTCTCCACTGCAGCTACCCAGTGTGCTTGGAGTGCTTGTGGCATGTGGCTAGGCAACCCACACATACCTTCTCGGTTTCCCATTTTCCTCCTGTATATTCTAGGCTTTTACATTAGTTCGTCCATCTCAGTCAGTTTTCTCCAGAGAAAGAAAGTCAAAATAAAAGGCTGAATGATAGAGCAAAGGCCGAGAAGG
>CABHPP010092052.1:0-11256 GCA_902168425.1 Peromyscus attwateri | reverse complement strand
GAAAACTGCCTAGATTAGATGATCTGCAGACTTGTCTGGATAGGGACTGTCTCCATTGTTAATTAACATGGCAGGGCCATCCTTCTGTGGGTGGCACTACTCCCCAGGCAGGAGGTCCTGGGCTGTATAAGCAAGCTAGCTAAGCATGAGCCTGTGGGTGAGCTCACAAGCTGCATTCTCTTCTCTCGTGGTATCTGCTATGATTTTCTCTTTGAGTTTCTTCCCTAACTTCCCTCAATGAGAGAACATGACCTGGAAGTCTAAGCCAAATAAAACCTATCCTCCCATGAGTTACTTTTGGTAAGGTCACAGCAACAGAAATGTAGCTAGAATATTTGTGCTAAGAAAACAAAACAAACTCCTCCTCAAACCCTTTGTTGAAAGGAAGGAAAACAGGGAGGGAAGCAAAAAAGGGAGGGGACGAAGAGGGGAAACCCAGCACGTTATAAGCAGCTATAATGTCTTCAAAGTAAGAAAAACAATTTCAGAATGAGTAACTTTGTAGATACTAATAAACCTTGAAATATATCAGAACAGCGTCACAGCTCAGAGCATCTAAGGTAAGAAGCAAATTAATGTCATGATAGCATATGGAGCTTAGAGTCAGGAATCCTACACTGAGACAATGCTGTATTGACCTCATCTACAAGAAATCCACATTTTTCTAGCTACTCTAATAGTTGGACTGAGGTACTTTGACTAATTCAGTCCAGTGGATTCTGAGGTGTGCTTTCCAACCTGGCTGTTTACAGTCAGTGGGGGTACTTGTGTACAGTCTGTGGTAGTACCTGCTTATAGTCAATGGGGGTACCTGTTTATAGTCAAAAAGGTTACCTGGTTTACAAGGTGGAACTGATTGAGTCTTCAGTCTTTACAAAACAGTAGAACTGACCTTTGGTGTGTTTAAGGCTCTGAGAGTCCAAGGTTCCCCTGACTGTAGCTTCACTTAGTCTAGCCTGGCTTGCCTGAGCAGAGTTCAGACGAGGCATTAGTACAAACACAGGCAAAACACTTTGGTGCCCTTCTTCTTTGTTTTTGAAGTAAAAAAGAAAAAACGCATTAGTCAGCTCCGTAACTTTACTTTGAACAATAAACACAAAGTCAGTTTAAAATAGGAACTCTTGGGGTTCAGTCCCCACACACATCACGGCTGGCATATTAGCCTCAATTTTTCTTATCTACAAAATGAAAATATTGGTGTCTGCTATACAACTTTATGTTTTGGAAATTATACACATGGGTCTAGAGAGCCAAAGCTAGAATCCACATAGGAGAGAGAATACACAGTGTTTGTCTTTCTGGGTCTGGGTCACTTTACTCTGTATGATTTTTTTTTCCAGTTCCATCCATTTACCTGTGAATTTAACTTGGAGCAACTGCAGAAGCCAGGGGACTGGAAAGGGACCACTGGAGGAACTTGAAGGGAGGGAAGATACTAAAACACCGGTGCTATAATGAGGGAAAGGGGAATAACGGGTTGGGGGCGCGTTTAAATGGAGGTAGAAGATAGATGATAGGGTAGGAGAGGTGTAACTAACCTGAAAGTTGCTTGAAATAGCCATACAGAAACCTAACTACTATGTTATAAGATTCCTAAGAATGGCAGCGGATCCAGCCTAACGTGATGGCTCATCAGTTAGAAGAGAACCCTGCTCTTGCAGAGGACCTGAATTTGGTTCTCAGCACCCGGGAGAAGTGGTTCACAACTGCCTATGACATCTGCTTTACCGGGATCTAATGCCTCTTGCTTCAGCTGGCACATGGACTACGTACACATACCCACCCATGTGCAGACACACACATACATGCACATAAAATAATTAATTCTTTAAAAATATATACATAATCTTTTTTTAAAAAAATAATGTTCAAATGGAGTTAACCTATGCAAGGATAATTCTCCTCCCAAAGGCTATGTTGCCAAGTAAAATACCTGGTACAGATATGGGATACGCAGGGGTCCTGCGTATACCCAAAACAAAACAGGTTATTGTCTCTGTCCTTGGTTGCTAAACAGAACTTGATGGTAAGCCCCTACTGCTGAAGACACCACACATTTTGTCACATGACATGGGGAAATCAAGCTGGAACCAAATGGAAGCTTCCTCCCTGCTGGCTAGCTTTCATAGTGCTGGAAGGTTCTATGAAGGCTGCCAGGGTAGAAAAGCCATCAGCAGTCTTACACAACTGTGAAATTGGCAAGATATGTCCATGAGTGCAATGGTGGTGCCAATGCTATAAGGGTAACCAACTGCTTTCTAGCTGAAGTTCAGGCCCAGTCCACGTGAGTGAACTCATGCCTGGTACCGTGACCTAGATATTGTAGCTGAGGCTCTCATACGCTTCAAGGGTGAATCTACTACTAAATGTCCACAGTACTAAATAATACTTTAAATTCACATGAATTTATCTATGACCATAAATTAGTGTAGCTCTTAGACTTCATTAGAGATGTTTCTTTGGACGGTGGACAGTGGTTAATGAAGAAAGTCACAACTGCCAAAATCTGGGAAATGTGTGTGTAAAGAGTTCTATACCACAAACGGGACATCTGTATCATACTCCTACCCCCAGGACTCTGGAAACATCATGAAAGAGAGCTAAAAGATTGTAAGATGCAGAGGTCAGGAAGGACTGGGATGAAACAGTGTCTTCAGGACATCACAGGGCTGTCGCACTCATGAACGTATAGCAGCTGTGGTTGCCTGCCCAGACCTGTATGAGATCAGCCTGGATGGAGCAGATTCACATGACCCTCCGACCCTACCTGAGGAGCTATTGGCAATTGATGGTTGCTAAGGAAAAGAGGGTGAGTTTTCTTAGAGGGTGTGTGAAGAGACTCTGGCCAGCTCAAGCTTAGCAAACATGGCTGGCTCTGCTAGCTAGGCCTTGCCCTTCTCCCCCATTCCCTCTGCCTTGCTAAAATCTATTAGATTACATTCCTAAAACTAGTCACCAAGGTCTAGTCCAGTATTTGGCCACTTCCTCCACCAAGATCCAGCTATCAAAGTATTGAAGACTAGAAATCAAAAGCTCCCTTTGGCTCACCTAATTAACATGCCCAGTTAAAATAAACACCTCATCCTAACACGGGGTTTTCCCCTTTCCCTTTATAAACTGCCATTTTACTTCTTGCCACATCTGTCTCCTCTCTGTCTTTTCCAGGACAAATTATCTTGCGGAGGGAAGGACAGGAGCGGCAGTGAAGGGTAAGGTTTTTAGCGCTTAGCTATTACTCTGACCTCTTGGGCTTTCATCTCTGCATTGGCTCTGTGTTTCTTATTTAACAAGACGGTTACATCTACAGTCCAGACCCCGAAAAGACCGCCAAGAGACGAATTCGGTTGCAAAAACAACATACCTTTATTGTGAGTTAACTCGGGCCTCTCCATCCACCTGATAAAGCAGCAGAGCAGGAGAGACCTGGAGTAGCACAGGGTGAGGGCTTTTATTGTGGTTAGGCAAGGGGGTCTTGGGGAATTCCAAAACTGCAGAGTTACAGATTTGGGACTGGCTCAAGCCCTGGTTATGGGTATCTGGAATGGGCTAATTGGCTATTTTGAGTCTAGGGGAGTTGCAACATTTTAGTCTCAGCAGAAGGACATCTGGAGTTGTTTGTCCATTTCTGATTGGCCTCTGCCTGTGGTGGAGGTATCTATGGTTCTCCCTGTAACTAGGGCTAAGGTTAGGGGCAGTGGGGGGACATCATGCTCAGGTCTTTTTGCTATGGCTGCAATTCTGCTGAGGTCTAGGTCTCTCAAAATATTCCTTGCCCCTCTCTCATGTTCCCTTCCCCTTCTCCTTTGTCCTCTATCTCCTGTCCTTGTGTCTTATTCTCTGCCCTTTGTCCTCCGGGAGCAAAAGAATCTCCTTTGTGCTGAGAACTTGGTCTTGGGGTGTTCTGAGCCAATACCACTCCTTGTAGGTCTTCCATGCTTCAGTGGATGGTCCCACACCCATGAGTATATGGACAGCATATTAATTAGACTTAGTGGGTTATTTTTTTAAGAAAGTATGAAATAGCGTGTGGGATATGTGGTGCAGACACAGGAGTTGGAGGTGGGTAGTAGAGTGTGAATGTGATCAAAATTCATTGTATACACTTACAAAATTCTCAATAGTTACATATAATTTTAAAATTATATACCTAAAAGTCTTGTCTGGCATATAAAACTCAAGACTCATAAATACCTCAGGGTTGATATCAAGCCTGTGTGGAAAGAAACTCACAGATCCTAAGTCTGTTTTTAAGCATCCTCAACTTAACAGTGGTGCCGCAAACTGTAGCAAGTACATGCTTATATTCTTCACTCAGAAGTTTTTTCCTAACTAAGCAAAAGTCAGAGGTCTGGCCCCTCTATGATTGTCCTACATCATAAAATACACTGTTGTATGACAAGACTTCCTGAGGATCCTAACACGCATTTCTGTTCACCCCAGATAGGGATCCCACTGAAAAGGCCGGAATGTGTATCCACCTTTGACACGGAACCATCCCCATTATAAATAATGACCTAAGCTGGAGTCCAGGAAGTCCTCCAGCAAGTTTGGCCAATCAGCCACACAGTTAAAAAACCTGGCCTTATAAAGCAGAAAGACCCAAAAGTTACAGGATAGGGCTATTATTGATCACACATGACTAAAAAGCCCACGATGGGTGGAGCTTTACTAACCCCATCTAGCCCCGTCCAATCAACATGCACCCCCATGTAACTGCTTCCCAGCTGCCCAATTAGAACAGAGATATTTAGAATTTCCCAAGTCCCCTTTAAAAGTGCCTGCCTGTCTTTGTCTTGGGTCATCATCACCATTTTGTGTGGATGATCAACCCCTGCCTGCCTGCTGGCTTCTCCTGCAGAATAAATGCTCTTTGTGTTTGCACACTGTTTGAGTCTGGAGTATTCTTCAGCGATTCTCAGACCCTTACACTACAACAGCTCAATGTATGGATACCACTAAGTCTGACTTGCTGAACCAATGAGTTTTATTGGGTTTACTTTCAGGATCAGAAAATTATTCAAAGACCGAAATGACTGAAAACCAGAAATGACTCAAAGACAGCTTTATCACCAAAGCCTACCCCACAAAAGCTGGGAACCTAAGGCACAATGCATAGCCTTCGGGCAGCTCAAGAGGTTGGAGAGTGTCCTTTGCAAGTGACTCTGTTGGCCTAAGCCTGTTCTGAGCTACTCCAGCTGTTTCTGGTTGGCTAGACTCTGAGAGTGTCTCTCATCAGTCTTTGCTGTTTACTCTTGGGAGGGAGGGGCCTAGAGAATCTGGTCAGGTTCAGGAACTTCCTGAAGCTTATTTGAGTCCTTTACTGTCTGTCTTAAGGAGCATCCTTGCAGGATGGAATGTTTCAATATGAGGAAATTGCTACACAATACACACCCCAAAAAACTCCTGGGTCATGAAGCAGAGTGGGCGTTCTCTGATGAGTCATCACTGGCCTGGAGACTGAAAAGAAGCAACGAAATCTCCTAGCATGTTATTTCCAACTCTGAAACATAGTCATTTTGAGTCTTTGAAAAGTTTTGTTTCCATCTGAAGAACATGTTCATCAGGTTTTTGAGGCAAATGTGTAAATAGGAAGCATATACATTTGGATTTACTACTGCTTTGAATAGGATTTCAACACTCCAGGTAGTGTGGTGATGGCCTGCCTTTTAGATTTTAGGTCTGCCTCACAGATAGGAGATCAGAGCTGTGATTCCCAGGATTTATTAATCTGGGTCAGAGTGTGATGACTGCACGGATGGAGTTGGAGGGTGGGAGGGGAAAGCCCAGGGGTGTTGCTAGAGTTTTCCTGCCTGGCCCATGGTCAGGATAAATCTCTTTCACCTGCCAGTCCCACAGCCGCTCAGACCCAACCAAGTAAACACAGAGACTTATATTGCTTACAAACTGTATGGCCGTGGCAGGCTTCTTGCTGACTGTCCTTGTATCTTAAATTAATCCATTTCTATAAATCTATACCTTGTCACATGGCTCGTGGCTTACCAGCATCTTTACATGCTGCTTGTCCTGGCAGTGGCTGGCAGTGACTCCCTCCGCCTTCCTGTTCTTTTTATTCTCTCTGTTAGTCCCGCCTATACTTCCTGCCTAGCCACTGGCCAATCAGTGTTTTATTAGCAACACATTTGCCATACAGAACATCCCACAGCACAGGGGGCACTGTGGGAGAAGGAACAGATGAGAACATCTGCAGAGGCTTCTGCCGCGACTCCTGACGCAAGAACCACCTGGGCTATCTATAGCAAAAACTGTTTTCCATGTTGAATTCTGACCAAAGTAGGAAGAAATCAGATTGTTAGTGAAAGGCTAAGATTTTCTTTAGATTTTTAACAGCTTAGAAATGCAAAATTAAGGCTTATTAAATAATCTGCAAGTTTTCAGTTATTTCTCTAAAAAGCTATTTCATACTGCACTTAAGAACCTTTATTTGAATTCGGTTTAATTCTGTTTCAATGGCATGCACTATTAATTCTCTTTGTTTCTAAGTCTAGTATTCTTTTTAAACTACTGGAGAGTATCCCAAGCTAAAGGTGAAATAATAAATAATGAGTGCAGACTCATATGTGGCCATTAGCAGAGATGAGACATGAGAAATACTTTTCCAAGTCCCTTAGATTTGCACATGAAGAAACATGCATTGAATAACTATACAACTTGTGTACTCTTAAAACTTAAAATTCATTTGGAAGATAAAAAAAGTTAAAGAAATGGAGAAAACAATAGAGTTGATTTGTATGCTGCATAGCAGCAGGAGAGAAGATGTTTTCAAGTAGCAGATGACTCACTGCTCACAGAATTTGCCTAGAGACTTGATTGCCAGCTCCTTCTCTGCCGATATACTGGCTTCCCAGACTTGATCCTATAACTCCAACTCACTCATCCTGTCATGTTCTGCCCTCCATTCAACATCTGTGGTTGATTTCTCCCTACTTCACTGTGAAGAGTAAACTTAGTTCAGCCTTCCTAACCTGCCCTCTCATGCCCTAGTACACACCAGGAAGAGCATCTAAGTGTTGATTATAGCTCATGGCCCACAAAGCATGTCAGTGATACTCAGGACCAGCCTGAGGTTAGAGAGGATATAAGGAATCCAGGCAACAGCTACACATCACTTCTGCTCACTATACATCAAGTCCAGTGTGGGAGCCTTATTACCCATAATTTTAAGTCCCCAAATCTACCCTGAAAATGTACCATCATTGCCCAGACGAAGATAGTGATACTTACACACTGTTCACCATTGCACTGTTCACAACATGGGCAACCTAGGTGCCCAGCAATGGATGGATAAAGAAAATGTGGTGTACACAACACATATTTTCCTACACAATGGCATCCTATTCAGGCATTAAGAAGAAAGAAATTTGGTCGTTTTGAGGAAAATGGATGGAACTGAGAATCGCTATGTGAAATGATTCTCCAATCAAAAAGACAAACATAGCCTGTTTGCTCTCAGATGAGTAAAGCTGCAAAGTATAAGGACGTGAGTATAACTTCTACATGGATGAAAATAGTGAAACCCACCATCTCCCACTAACAAAGAGAGAGAAAACAAGTTGCACATGTTGACTTTACCCCAGGCCTTCCTTTCGGGAGAGCTATGAGGCAGAGAGGGGCCTTTCAGGGCTGAGGCCTGCACTTTCTGGCACAGCACAGCTTTCCTTCTGCATTCTTTATTTGTGATCTAGTTCCCCTGCCATGGGCTGAGGTAAAATAAAGGAGTTTTATCAAGGGAATGATGATAATTGACCCTAACAGGAGTGGCTCTGACTCTGGATGCAAAGACAGACGGTGTAGGACTTACAGACACCGGGCACAGGAAGAAAAGGTACAAGGCAAAGCACGTGGTGATTGCTTTCCTGCTTGAGAGTTCTGTGGAAAGGCAGCCACTGCTGTTCGAATGGCTTTGTTTTCTCTTTGGTGTTGCCCAGCACAGAATGAAAAAAAAAAATACTATCATCTCTGGTCACGTGACTTTCATTCAGATGGTCTGGATTAGGGGTCACAGAGCTCCAGACCCTCCTTAAAATGATTTCCAGTTATTTACACTGTGAGCTGACAGTAATGGATTTTCACACACCTAACACACAGCTTCCTCAAGTGAGAAATTTGGTTTTTGAATCTAGCTACCGAAGAGAAGGCGAACTCATCAGAGATATCTTTTAAAGTGGGCATGGAAATGCACTGCTCATCACTCGAGAACATCTCTCTGGTAAAGCAGATGGGTGCAGAAGCACATCCATTCAGTGCCCGCTGTGGCATGGAGCGAACAGCAGATCCCTGTGTTGCTGAATGGTATGTTTTGTACTGGGTCTTGCATCCATGAATGAGCTCTGTATATCAGTACCCAGGAAACACGTAGTAAGTGCCTATTAGATGTGTATAAACAGATCTTAGCTAACTAGAAACATCTTCTGGTGAAGTTGAAAAGGGTGGGGCAGACTGGAAAGGTGTCAAGCAAGTGACCTCTCTATGATTTCTCCTTTTCCTAACTACCTAAAACAACTACTGAACATCATTCATTCATTCATTCATTCAGTAAACATCTGTCTGTCCAGTACTGACTGCTTGTTTAGAGGGCAACAAGAGGTGTTGACAAAGATTAAAATGAAAACATTCTGCATTGAGAAAGAAGGGCTGTCATGAGACTGCCTAACGACAGAGTTACCTAAAATGGAGAGTTAGAAGAACACTAAGAAGAGATATAGAAGTTGAGGAACGTGGGAATCAGTGAGACCAAAACAGTTGCCAATGACTCTGAAGGAGGGGTAAGCCAACAGAACCAACTCAACTAAGTAACCTGTGAACAGTAGGCTCACTATATATGCTCTCCTAGAGAAAACAAAGACCAGAATAATTATTGGACTCTTCGGAGTTCTTAACAAATCTATAGGAATTTGGGGCCTTCTTTTTAATCTTGTAGGGCTGAATTATTAAGTCAGTGTATTGCTGTTAGACACCGGGGTTCCGGGAGCCACTGAGTGACACCTACTGAAGAAGCCAGTGGAGTTTGGTTTGTTCTGGGAAGACTGTCTGTAGGCTGGGGTGACAGCTTCCTGCCAGCTGCATTTGTCTAAAGAAGGCAGTGTGATCTACCAGAAAAGAATGCGGCTCACCCCGAAGTCGTCTAATCCTTCCATAGGAAAAGGATCAAGAGTTCTTTTGATAGGAGGACAAATGACAGAGGGACCTGAGAGCCACCCTGAAGGAATCCCCCACCAATATCTGAAAAAGATATAGCATTTAAATGGACAGTAACTCACAGAGTCAAAGAAGAATCCATGATTGTATATGATTTAAAGTGATGATAGATTGACAGATGGTTGGATGATACTTGGATAGATGATAGATAAGTAGCTGATAGATGATAAATAGTATAGGTAATAAATATATAAGAAGGAAATATGTAGTAAGAAAATGGTAACAAAACAAGGTTAGAAGTTCTCCATCTTAATATTCATAATAAATATAAAATGTTTCTGGAGAAAGTAGGAACTGGCTGCTAAATGTGAAGCCTTGAAGGTCAGTGCCGCTGTGAAAGGCAAACAGCAACCCAGGCTCTTGCACTTGGTAAAACACAGGCATTGTGTGCAGAATTTAAACGGTTCTTTCAAAGTTTCTGCAAGAGCATCTGGTTCCCAGCCATGGTTCCCACCTGAGCGCTAACACAGGAAGCAGAAGTGCCATCTTTATAGGCCACACTTCAACCAAAACCCAGCACCAAGAATAGAGTAGAACCACTCATCTTGTCATACAGGGGCTCTAACACTAGTGCCTTGTGAACTTCTCAAGCCTCAGATAATCACTGAAAACATGAAATATGCAGAAAAACTGGTTTCAAAATGTGAAAAGGACCAAGGTCTGAATCTATGAATATTTAACTAAATATCTAGATAAATTAGCATATCAACTTCATTCTTAACATTTAAAATATTGTTTTAATACTAAAAAAACATTTTTAGGTAGACCATCTCTCTTGACTAATGATTAATTGGCTATTCTATAAAATTATTAGTAGAACTCAAAACTGATCTTATTAGCTGGGTGGGTGGTAGAGGCTCACACCTTCAATCCCAGCACTTGGGAGGCACAAGCAGGTGGATCTCTGTGAGTTCAAGGCCAGCCTGGTCTACAGAGTGAGTTTTTGGACTATACAAAGGGGCTATACAAAGAGAAACCCTGTCTTGAAAAACAAAAACAAAACAAAACAAAATCCCTGATCTTATTTAAAGGAATGGATTAGAAACCCTGACTATCTAGCATCTCTCTAGGGTTCCTGCTATACAAGAGTGGGATATGCCAAGGAACTGTGGGTGGAGAGCATTTTCATCTATGCACCGCTGAGTTAGTATAGAACATATGCCTTTGGAGGCTACAGATTTCCAGTACACAGGCCTACACTAAGCTCTGTAAAACTCTGTAAATCCCTTCCCTATCCTTGGCTGTGTAAGCACCTTCCCCAAGGCCAAAACCTTTTCTTGGGTTGGAGTTGAGAGTTGGTTCACAAGAGGTTCAGTGACTGATAATTAACTTGGCATTTTTATGGGGTCATTCCTTATTACCCTAACAAGATGAGGAAGGGTTTAGTTAGCATGGTGACCAGAGGTTATTTCTGTAGCTTCTTAGATCTTTCCCTCCTTCTCCTTCTCCTTCTGCTGGAGCTGGTTACTTCCCCACACTTTGCTGCTAGCCCTGCCACATTCCAGCTTTCCTCTTCCCTGTCTTCTCTTGTCATCCCTGTGGATGTACATGTTCTCAGTTCATTTTACTTTCTCTTCAGCCTCAGTGTTCCCACCCTAAACATTAACTCCAAATATTGCAAATACAAAGATGTCCTTTCTGTCTCTTGACATTAACAGCTTCAGATTTTACAGTCATCTTTCTATGCATAGGATGTTGTATGAGTTACACATCATTTTCATCTGTTCTCAACTGTTAAAACAAACCCTATAGGACACAAAAAGTTTGTTCACATGTATCTTAAAAACAAACACTTATTGAACATTGGCTGTCTGTTGTTTGCCAACCTAAGGGACATCTTTAAGTTATGTCTGAGAATGTGTACTTCTTGGTACCATTTATGTGGGGTCTGGATTCCTGCTGTCACTTACTGTATAATTTTGGATAAATCACTGAAACTTTTATATTGTTACGAAGCATGCTTCAGAGTTGGCAGAGGCTAAGCAGCTCTGGTCTGGAAATCTGAAGTCCAGAACATTCAAAGCCCAACACTTCTGGAGA
>CABHPP010092051.1:0-12336 GCA_902168425.1 Peromyscus attwateri | reverse complement strand
GACCACACAGCAGCCATGACAGGCTTAGGGGCCCAGACACTGCTTCTGTGACAGGTTTACTTGCAGGCAACACCCAAATCCAGGAAAAGCCTTAAGCTGATACCACCCAGGGATCTACCCAGGGGTGAGGAAGTACCTGACATCCCAAACATTCCAACCATTAAATAAGGTGACAAGATGTCCCTGAGTCTAGCACACACCTGTTTTTGTTTTACAGATAACCCTACACAATTGTTAGCCAATCAGGGTCCTAGACCCTGGAAATCCCCTCACCCCAACCTCTGCTATGATAAAAACTCTGCCCCACCTGAGCTCAGGGCTCTCTGCTCTCACCGCTGAGTCAGACAGAGAGGCCAAGCTCGGAGCTTGAAGAGAATAAAGGCTCTTTGCTTTTACATGCGGGATTCGGGCTCCGTGGTGGTCTTTTGGGGGTCCCCATGATCTGGGCATAATAACATAATATGCAGAATTGTGGGTACAGTAACTAATAGTTTTTAGACATTTCAGAATTGCTGAACTTACACTCAAATGATCTCACCACAAAAAGGGTATTTAACATGATAGATTTAAGTGTCTCCATTTAATTATTCCATATCACATTTATAAATCACACCACCACTTTGTGCCTCATAAGGATGTGAAACTACAGTTTGTCAACTCACAATTTTTAATAAATTTTAATTAAAATTAAATGAATAGCTATGACTAAACATGTTACTTGGGAAAGAACAATGGGGGGGGTGTAGGACCCCAGCTGTGCCTGCTTGAGAAGCAGGAATGTCACACAGCATGCTATTTTACAGTGAACTTGTTTCAAATAAGGAGAAACACACTGTGAAATCATACCTGAGCATAGTACCCGAGCCAATGACATGGTCATGTTGTATCATTATCAAGCAGTATGCCCCATCTTTTTTATTAAGATTTTTATTTTTTTAATTGTATGGGTATATTTGTGTGTGTGTGTGTATGTGTGTGTGTGTGT
Organism: Peromyscus attwateri; assembly: GCA_902168425.1. Classification (NCBI taxonomy): domain Eukaryota; kingdom Metazoa; phylum Chordata; class Mammalia; order Rodentia; family Cricetidae; genus Peromyscus; species Peromyscus attwateri. Next base: position 11,351 of record CABHPP010092051.1, on the reverse strand, counting down.
GTGTGTGTGTGTGTGTGTGTGTGTGTGTACATGACAGCAGGCACCTGTGAGGGCCAGAAGAGGACTCCCAACCCCCAAGAGCTGGAGTTACAGATGATGGTGAGCTGCCCGATATTGGTGCTGAGAATCGGACTCAGGTCCTCTACAAGAGCTCTTAACCACTGAGCCATCTCTCCAGGCCCATGTGCCATTTCTTCACACAACTGTCAGCGTAGGACATTTATTTAGCGTCACCACAAGCAGGTGAGTGATGTGCTGCCCTATGATGTCACATGACTGTGACATCAGTAGGCCATAAGACTCATTCATCTCTGTCACACTCCCATGAGCCCACCATCATGGACACAGCCCATTGCTGACTGGGGCATGGTTATGTATCACATGACCATCCTTATTTATTGTGGACGTGACTTTCTTTTATCTGAATGTCCAACCGAAGAGTCTAAAATCTAAAACTGGTCAATGGTCAGTTGGAGAACTTCACGTCACTATCATTGAGACAGCCAACTATAGGGAGTGATCATAAAGTTTCCTGTAAGTGGCCAGCAACGTGGCTGTGCATGGCCCCGTGGCCGTGGGTAAACCACAATACATTTCCTGTTTGTTCTAGAGCTGGTCTTTACGTTTTCTGTCGAGTGGCACAAAATCAAGGATAAGCCAGTGTGTGTGACCGACTCAGCTTCTCCCAGAAAAATAAGATTTAGATTCAATATTTCCCCAACCCGACCTCTCCCAATTCTCCTAGGGAAGGCCACTGCAAATTTTACAGCAGAAATCGAGTACTTGGCTTTTGATAAGTGAAAGATCACACCTAGTTCTACCTGCAAGTAACAAATCTACCCAGAGCCAAATCCTATTGAGACAGAAAAGCTATAGGAAATACTTAGTCACCTAGGACTCTACTTAGTTTGGGTTGTGTACAGTGCACGCGCGCGCACGCGCACACACACACACACACACACACACACACACACGCACACTTTCTAATAATGTATTTGCCAGCCCAACTCCTTTACCTCCCCTTACTGTTCACATACGTTCCTCTCTGGACAAGGCACTTAGCAACCTCAGAACTGCTCAGATGCCCATGTGCATCAGGCATGCATCCACTCCTCTCTGAATAGTTTTTATTCGTGTGTCTTCCCGCTATATTCAGGTAGGAAGACTAGAAGGCTGATCAAGTCTAAACCTGAAAAATAGGGTACAACTGTCCTCAACTCAACCTCCAGGGAGAATCCCTGTTTACCTCTTGTGTCTACGTATAATAGGGCTTACACATAAAACCAAATGCATTATGGGAAGGGACATATGTAGTAGAAAACTGATCATGTGACCTAATCTATCAATCAAAACAGAGAACCACCCTCACTCTGCTCCTTAGGAACAAAACTCCTTCTCTTGGATGCCGTAAAAGGGAACCCCAAACAATAAACAGGGCCCCGATGATCTTCTGTCCTGTGGCCTGCTGTTCCCCCATGGCATATTCTGATCTTTTCTATGGCTTCACTTTAAGTGAAATTTCCTCACTGCTTCCAAGTCTGTGTGGGCTTTTATTTCATTCTAGAATAAAATGCCAAGAACACTGCATGGTGATATCATTCTCTGACATTAAAATAACCAATTAAAATATATCTTCGTCTCTACTAAGTAATCCATTTTGAACCATTCTGGAACCGTCACAAATTGTCAATAGAAATAAAAACTTGACACAGTCAGAAAAACATTTAAAACCCCATACACAAAGAAAAAAATTATAAAAACTACAGAAGCGAAGCAGTCTGATAAACACAGGAAACTAAGAGGAGAGAAGAGGGGTACACAGAGGCAAGATGGGGACCATGAGGAATAGCGTCAGCGTACCATGAAGATGCCCTTGTTAATTCAGCACCCTGCACAGTGAAGCATGAAAACACCTTCCCGTCAGCTTCAAGGCATTAAGACAAAATAAATTACTAATGACTTGTAGCATCTGTTTGGCGTGTTTGGTTCTTTATGAGTTCTTTTTTTTTTTTTATGAGTTTTTTTGTTTGTTTTTTCCAGGGGCAAGAGTCAGATTTTTAGTGTTTGCTCTTGGCATGGTTTCAAAAATGAAGTGTGCATGTTAAGGAACTGAGCTATATGGGAAAATTCTGCTACCTGCGTTAAAGTGTTCAGAACAGGACAGCCCTGGACAGCAGTGTGGACACAGCACTAGATCCTGGTTGGTAATGGTGACACACCTGAGCATCATTCCTGAGTCCTATACACAAGTGTGAGCCATTTCCTCTTGATTCCTGACCATGGAAGGAGATTCTGCCACATTCAAAACACACCCAGGATCTGTGGAAACAGAACCCAGGAGACTCAGACCCAATGGGATGGTACAAGCCTGTAATTCCAGCTCTCAGGGTGTGGAGGCCGCAGGATCAGAAGGTCAAGTTCAGTCTTAGCTGCACAGCATGACTGAGGCCAGCCTGGGCTGGAGAAAATCCTGGTGGGGGAGGGGTGCTGTTCTTGAGGTCTTCCCTATGCTGTCCTGAATTTTCCACATGTACTCAGATCTCAAAGCTTTGCTAGGACCCCACTAAAGTACCTTTGCTCTCTTCCTTATGTGACAAATGTCTGTGACATTAAGTTGCCTTCTCCTTCCCTCTGAACACACACACACACACACACACACACACACACACACACACACACACACCATATCTAGAAGGACAAATTCTACATTTTCCCATGTTTTCCACAACAAACCCGGTGGTAGAAGCAACAGGAAGAAATGCAGAAAGTATAATCTCTTTCTATGTATTTGCTGTTTGTATACTGTATATATACATATATATAATATATGATATACAGTATGCAGTGTATACGTTTATACACTTTATATATGCTTACGTATCTGTTTTTATTAAGAAAATATTACATTAATGTCGCTTTGTTAGGTTTCATAGTTTCTCCCTGCTATTCTCTGTCCTGAGTAAAAATAAGAATCTCTTATAGAGAAAACCCTCGATAAATTTATGTTAAACTGATACAAACTTTTCAGCCAAATAATATAAAGTTCCGCTCGGAGGAAGATTAAGCAGGCAGCCGGTGTCTACTCTCCCACAGCAATGCCTGAAGAGGTCATCTAAACAAGGAGATGGCTTGACCCCAGAGCAGGGGTCAGGGCTGTGGAACAAACCGGATGAAGCTAGGCAGGGCTTGAGGTCAAAGGAAAGCCTGAGATAGATGGGCTGCTGTGCTAGCGTTTGGCCACCAGAGGGCGCAAGGCACTTTACTAAGCGGCAGCTACCAGCACACCGCGGCCCCACCTCGTGGGTGGAGTTAGGTCTGCGAAAGGGCTGACACACTGCATTAGATTAACAAGTTAGATCGATGGCTAACAGCATCCGAACAGAAAATCAAGCTTCTAGCAAGAAGAGCAACTGTGAGCACTTTGTCCAGACACCCATTTTAAACGGCTCAGGGGTCCCCGCGTTCACAGCTGCCCTTTCTGGTGACACCCCCAGGGTCCCCCACAGGGCTCACCTCTTCCATCCCAACATTAAACCCTTTTTTCTCTTTGGATCTCTGGGTGGCATACAAAACTCTCCTGTTGGGAACGGCAATCACATCCTAAACTGGTGACCAGCGAAATGTATGCTCACAAAATGATTCAACTTACACGTAAGAGGTCTTTTTGCTTTAATTATTCGCTGTCTCAATAAGATGACTGGAGAGGTTAAATATGGCATAAACCAAACATAAGCGATGACCTTTCCAGCATGTCAGGCAAGGGAACCAACCCAGAGCCCTCTCTCCTCTGTGTTACAGAGTCTGTAGTTTTTATTATTGCTAATTCCACCTTGATGAATACATGAATTTTGGGGAGGGGGTATGAAACCCAAGTCTCTACAAAAGATGTAACTTAAATACAACTAAACAGAGTAATGAGAATGTGAATTTGCTGAAAATCTTCAACTATCCAACCACCTCCCACTCTAAAATGCCTGGGCACTAAAGGCCTGGAATTTTTCTCGTAAGCATTTTAGACCATAAGAATAGACATCCTAAGTCAGGCGGTGGTGGCGCACACCTTTAATCTCAGCACTTGGGAAGCAGAGCCAAGTAGATCTCTGTGAGTTCAAGGCCAGCCTGGGCTACAGAGTGAGTTCCAGGACAGCTAGGGCTTCACCTTCTCAATTAACTCCCCATCGTTCAATGTGACAACAATCAGATTACTTAGGTATGAAATAAGACGTGCCCTTCTTTTTCATTTTTTGGGGGGGAGGGAGTTCGAGGCAGGGTTTAATTTTTTTATGGTAGCGATAGTTAAAATATTAGATACATACATAAGAAAGAGGCTATCTTAAGCGGAGTGTGGCCACACCTGTAAGCAATCCCAACCCTGAGGAGGCTGAGGCTAGAGCGTCTTAGCCTGGAGACCAGCCTGAGCTGCACAAGACAGACTTGTCTTGGGGTGGAAAGTGGACAGAAATCTTTGATTTTAATGGGAAAAGGCAGAAAAGAGAGGTGGGGAGGAGAGATAAGAGCGAGAGAACATTCTAGAACAACGTTTTGGCACAAAGTTTAGTACTATATACAGAGAAACAGATGTAGGTCAAGGCCTTTCATGGAATAGAATTAATGCAGGAAGAGGGACTAAGCCAACCTGCATCATGATTGGGACAAATTCGTCACGACTAGATGGTCCATAAAAAGCAACAGATCCAGAGAATCAATTCAAAACCAAAGTGAGCAGGATAGAGAAAGCGAGAGAGATCTAGACAGACAGGGACAGACACACACATACACACACACACACACACACACAGAGAGAGAGAGAGAGAGAGAGAGAGAGAGAGAGAGAGAGAGAGAGAGAGAGAGTTTCTGATGTTTTAAACAAAAGTGGATTCCTTTGAAGAGCTCAAGCTGAGAGAAGAAATACTCTGACAGGACAGGGGAACTAGTCACAGAGGTGGCAGCAGAGGCTGCTGACAGCACACCCAGTGTCACTCACTGAAATGCTATAGAAATTCAGGGATTGGGAACGTCATTTGGGGTGGAGCATGACTGAGGAGGTATTTGGACTGGAACAGTGTTCCTGAGATGCATTTCTCAGAAGAGGGTCTAGGGTTCTAAGTTCCTTCAGAAAGAGTGTGGACCCCAGGGATCAAAGGTTCTCACGTCTTCTGAGGGCATGGGATTCACGTAAACTCCCTGCGGCTGGATAGAGGACACTTGTGGTTAAAGTGACTGGTGCTGTCACCAAGCTCACACTCCGCTTCACTGTAGAGCCTATGCATGGGTCCCCATGCATCTGCAATAAAAAGGCCACACACAAGCTTCTAGGAGTAATGCTCCACCTACCGCAGTCAATTCGGGATCCCCAACAAAACCCCGGTGCAATCCAGGTTGTTAATGTGACTAAATAAAGTCGGTGGGTACTGCCTCTTTTCCAGTTTCTGGCAGTTCTGTTTCCATAATTGTTTTATACCCTTAAAATCATCATCCAAGGAAGACCACACACATCCCACAACGCCTTTGCTTTGCACAGCCCGCTCTCGAGAACTGGCACGTGTTGTTAAGTTTGGAAGCCGCCACCCGCAGATCACAGCCATCTCTTCCAGCAGCCCTGCCTCACAGGCGTCAATCTGTCAGAAGCTGTGTGCGTGAACAGTGCCCACTTTGACAGGGGCTTGCACACAGTCCCAAAGCCACCAAAGGGAATCTCCAAGAGTGTCCAAAATAACAAGAATCATTACAAGAAGTACGTGATATTTGGAAGGGGGAGAGGTGACTTTAAAACAGATCTCTGATCATTGGAATACATATTTGTTCTATAACTTTCACATGTTTCTTGTGAAGAAATGTATGGAAAACACTGTCAAGTTTTAAAAGGAATTTGGTTTCGAAAACTTGGATCTATACTTACCAGGTTCGCGGCCTTGGGAAACACACCCCTCCTCTCCAAGCTTAGTTTTTTAATTTTTTCAGTGATTTCAATACTGAGACAGAAATTTTAAGATTTATTTTTAGTGTTTTTAGTTATATGCATGTGCATGTGTGTGTGCATGTGGGTATGTGCACCTGAATACAGGTATTTACAGAGGACAGACCCAATGGATCCCCTTGAAGTTACAGGTTGGGGGCTGGAGAGATGGCTCAGAGTACTGGCTGCTCTTCCAGAAGACCCAGGTTCAATTCCCACCAGCCACATGGTGGCTCACACCCATCTATAATGAGATCTGGTGCCCTCCTCTGGCATGTAGGCATACATGCAGACAGAACATTGTATACATAATAAACAAATAAATCTTTAAATAGCAATAATAAAGAGTTACAGGTTGATTTTGAGCCATCAGGCTGGGTGCTGGGAACCAAACTTGAGTCCTCTGCAAAATGAATGACTGTGCTCCTAACCACAGAGTGGACTCTCCAGGCCTGAGATTAAAAAAAAAAAAATGTTTACTACTGACTGCATACCACCAATAACATGTTTAAAATATGTGTCAGTCATAGCACTGTGTGTACATTTTCTTCTAGGTGTTCAAGTATAAGTCATCTATCACATCACATATACTTGAAAAGATTCTCCAAAGACGGCATGCTCAGGTACACTCATATCTCATCAACAACCATCAGGAAATAACCATTTTGTCTGGGCGGCGGCGGCGGCGGCGGCGGCGGCGGCAGCAGCAGCAGCGGTGGTGGTGGCACGCGCCTTTAATCCCAGCACTCGAGAGGCAGAGGCAGGCGGATCTCTGTGAGTTCGAGGCCAGCCTGGGCTACAGAGTGAGTTCCAGGAAAGGTGCCAAAGAAACACAGAGAAACCCTGTCTCAAAAAACCAAAAGAAAAAGAAAAAAGAAAATAACTATTTTAAGGCAGTCACTGCAGAAATAAAGTGGTCGCAGTGACGTAGCTGCCAACCACACTGCCGTTATGTCTCAGATACGCTGTACCATGAAACACGGCTTCTCGCTAACAAAAAGCATAAACGCTTGGAAATGAACCCATTGAACAGGAGGCGACAACCAGGAAGTAGTGGATTGGTTGACACTCGTACCCTCCCCCTCCATATAAATGAGCTAAAATCACAAATCTGGAGGAAGATGGTCTCTCTTTAGCTTTAAGATTTTGTCTTTGTTAAAATGGAGCAGTCAGTGAGGCTGGAGAGATGGCCCAGAGGCTACGAGTGCTTGCTACACTTGAAGAGGGCCTGAACTCAGTTCCCAGTACCTAAGCTGGATGGCTCTCAACTGCCTGTAACTCCAGCTCCGTGGGATCCGATGCCTCCTTCTGACCTCTATGGGCATGAGCACACATTATCATACACAGGCAAGCACATAGGCACACACATTTAAAAAAATAAAAATGAATTTTTTTCAATTTTTCAAAAGTGGGACAGTAAATATACCTGCTTCAGAGGGTAGCTCTGAACAACAATCAAAACCAGTAATAAAAATGGAACATCTTGCCCATGGCAGCCACTGAAATCAGGAAGTAGAGGCTGCTGCATTCCTTACCAGACAGTCAGTGGAAATACCTGTAATGTCAAAGGTCATCCCAGACTTCAGAACATTGACAAACAGTTAAAGATATTGGGGGGGGGGGGGGAGAAGAGTAACAGATGAGCATCAATCAGGGCATTTCGGAGTGTGGGCATAAGGCAGCTACATGGTATGCAGAGGTCACATTTCTGTGACCATCAGAAAGTTTTTCCAGGGTGTCCCTCCGCCATAAGGAACAGAACAGGCAGACCACCGATCCCTCCCTAAACATACTGGCTGCTCCAATACTCATTCCCTTACAGTTTAAGCCCTCCCTGCTTAAGAGAGCATCAGCTGTCCTCACTGATGGCCCAGTAAAGCAGAGGGCTCACCAGCTCTCTGAAGGAGCACAGTGCATTTCCAATCCTCTGGGCTCATTTAGGAGGCAGGCATCCTAACTTACTAATCCGTCAAGTTAACTGTAAAACACATTTATGCATGTTAAAGTATCTGAAATCATGGGTGTGGTAATATATTGTGTACCCTGATATAATGGGCCTGAAGATCAGAGAGACAAAGGAACAAGCCACTGCCACGTCTCATCTCACCAACTCCATGAATCCTCTGACTGAAATCCTCTGAGTCCTCACTCGAAAGGCTCCAGCTGAAAAAGCCTTTAGTTCCTGTCTCCTCACGCCTTATATACCTTTCTCCGCCCAGCCATCACTTCCTGGGATTAAAGACATGTGTGCTTCCCAGTACAGGGTTAAAGGTGTGTGCCACCACTGCCTGGCTCTGTTTCTCTCCTAGACTGAGTCAATCTCATGTAGTCCAGGGTGGCTCTGAACTCAGAGATCTAGACGGATCTCTGCCTCCCCAAGTACTAGGATTAAAGGTATGTGCCACCACCGCCTGGCCTCTACAAATCTAGTGGCTTGTTCTCTTCTCTGATCTGCAGGCAAATTTTATTAGGGGACACAACATATATCACCCACCACACATGGGTCTCATCATCTCGACTTCAACTGAACTGTGTGTGTCTTTGTCACAGCCAGCATTTAACTGCTGTTCAACCACTGCCTTCAGGAAGATGGCTCTATGGCTCAGCATGGAAACCAGGGTTCAAATGTTCAAAGCACGATGCAGAACAACAGGGATGCATCTGCCAGAAAAGAAGAAAGCATTTGCCTCTGGAAGATTGACTAAAATTGCATATTTTTTTTGTTTACTTAAAAAGTAACGAACAGGTGAATGTGTTTTCCCTCTTTTGTGGGAAATTACATTTGCTGACATACACCGTGTAGTGACTTACGTAAAATACAGTCTTTAGTGACTTCAGTAATCGGCACTATTCCTCCATGCTCTACATCTGAAACCACTGTTGCTGAGCGGTAGTGGATGGAGCCATACTAAACCAACCATCCTAAGAAAACAGAATTACAGTGTATTTTTTTAGAGATAGGCATGGAGGATGCAGACATGAAAGTATGGCAGTCATCTAACCATTCTGCATGCAATGAGTTAGGTAGGAGGTGTGTCACCATTGCAATGTATTCCCAGCAAGCATTAATTAAGTGTCAGAGAATTGCTTTCTGTCTGTCTGTGGTGGTTTAAATAAGAATGGCGCCCATAGGCTCAGGTATCAGAATATTTGGTCCCCAGGGGCTGGTACTGTTCGGGGAAGTGTAGGAGACACAGCCTCGCTGGAGGATGCACATCACGGGAGCAGGGCTTTGAGAGTCTAAGAACCTGTGCCATCACCGGTGCCCTCTCTGCTTGGGGTTCAGTATGGAAGCTCTCGGCTTCCTGTGGCTGTAGCTAGGCCAGGCCTCTGCTCCACCATCATGGAGTCTCACAGACCTGGAACCACAAGTCAGCCCTCCCCTTCTGTGGACTAACTTGGTCATAGTGTTTGTGTTTTGTCATAGCAACGTAAAAGTAGCTAATACATTGTTATTCAGGTTGACTTTGTTGTTTAGGATGACCAACTCCTTATATTATTTTTTTTCTAAACATGGGGGAATAGATTGTCATGGCAGCACACATTCCATGGTAAACTGTATGTGTAGTCAGGAAGATGGGCCAGGAAATGAAGGCACAGTGAAGAGGATTTCATGGGTTATTTTAAAGCAGTCTGTGCATACAAGGACTGTCATGGTTAGTATCTGAAATCTCCCCCCAAGGCCATGTGCTAAAGCCCTGCTTGCCAAGAAAGGAAAGGAGAAGATGGATGAGAAAGAAGATTGCATACTTCCAATATATGGTGGAGCAGACTCCAGAAGGGAGGGATGGTGAATGACCAGGTGTCGGGACCAGCCCCCACCTTTACCTGGGTACTCTTGAGGAGTGAGGGATAAGAGATTTAGATAGAAATACAGAGAGGAGAGAAACAGAAACACAGGATAGCCTCAGGAGGGCCTGGATCCTTATCCACCAGCCCAGAACTTTATTCAAAAGGGCTTTTTATAACAATGCCAAGGGGAGGGGCAAAAGACCTCCCCCTGTCTAGATACAGCCAAGTGTAGACCATTCCAAACACCTGGTACCCAGGCCCTTGGTCCAATCATCCTCTTCTACAGCCCTGCTGGTAAAGAAAGCTCAGATCTCACTAGGAAACCTCTGTGGGCTCCCACAACAAGGAAGGATCAGAAAGAAGCAAGACTGAAATCCAGCAGGGGAAACATTGAATCCTATAGCCCTAGCCTCTTGCTTGGACATCAGGATGTGGTATAATAATGTGAGGTCCAGCAGGCAGCCTGGTCCCTATGACTCTGCCATCTGTAGTCTATATGGCTTCCCATGGCCTGCGGCTTTCCTAACAAAACATTTCATGCTACTGACATCTCCAGCACCCTGAGGTTTCTATTGCAGACTGTGTTTCACCATCGCAACTTTATGCATTGCCCTCTCGTGAGCTGCCTGCAGGGATCCTGACCCTGCTGCACATTCACTTAAGTCCTGGGCTTTCCTTGAAGTTGCCACAAAGCTCCGTGAACTTATAACTCTTGCATTCTGCACACCATTATCATATGGTAAGGCCAAGTTCTAACTCCAGCTTGAGCAGGAGCTGATGAGCTCTTGGATGATGGCTAACATGGCCTCTGGGGGCCTTGGCAGCTGATCCCGGGAAAAACACTTCCCTTAGTGGTTCTGTGCAAGCAGGGTATGGCTGTAAATGTTCTGGAAATGAGTTTACGATTTTACACCCTTGAACCTACAATGGACAGAGTTTGGTCAATTCTGGAAATACCCTAAGGCATCTCTCCTACTGTCCCACATGGAAGTTCTTGCTTCTTTTTAGCAATGGTGATGTCTGAACCAGTCCCGCTGTCCTTGTCTACAATACTCACACTCCTTTTTCTGGTCACCATGCACATTTTACAAACCCTCCACTCTGCTTCCTACTCCAGATTCTCACTGGAAATCCATCCAAAAGAAACCAGTCTCATGCCACACCCTGAATGCTACTCTGTCATGAGATTTCCTTGGCAAAAATCCACTAGAGCAGTGGTTCTCACCCTTCCTAAAGCTGCGACCCTTTAATACAGTTCCTCATGTTGTAGTGACCCTAGCCATAAAATTATTTTTGATGCTACTCCATAACTGTAATCTTGCTACTGTTAGGAACCATAACTTAAATATCTGTGTTCTCCGATGGTCTTAGGAGACCCCTGTGAAAAGGTTGTTTGACCTTCCAAGGGGGTCACCACCCACATGTGAGAACCACTGCATTAGTCCATTATCTTTAAATTCAGACTTACACAAAGTTTCAGGACATGGACAAAATAGACTAATCATTTGCCAGAATATAACACGAATGGTCTTAAGTTTAATTCTAGATAGGTAGGTAGGTAGGTAGATAGATAGATAGATAGATAGATAGATAGATAGATAGA
>CABHPP010092034.1:0-15298 GCA_902168425.1 Peromyscus attwateri | reverse complement strand
AACAACAACAACAACAACAACAAAGAATGTTGTAATGGGAGGAAGTGGGGGAGGGGCACATTAAAATTTAAAAACAACATCTAGCTGGCCTCATTCTGCTGATGATTGTTCCACATTCCTGAGATCATCTTCCCACTGGAAACAGAACTCAGAACCTTAGGAGTCTGACTTTCTCACTTAAGTGACATCTAGTTGTCTGAGGTGGCCTGTAGGAGGTCTGCTGTGCCATAGAAATATATTCTTCTCAGCAATCTGAAGTGCACCTACCATCCAGATTAGAAGCAGGTATGACAGTGTGTAGCTTTTCACTAGCCACACCTGGTAATATGCCATCCCTTTTCTCAGAATTCAATTTGCAATTCATAAGAAAGGAAATAATAAGTAGGTTAATAGTCCAGACCTGTGTGATAAAGGGTTTGATGGTCATGTGGGATGTTATTATAACTAAGTAAAGCTATCTTCTAGTAGTCCTTCATTTGTACTTCTGTGTACCAAGAAAATAGTGTTTGAATGTTGAACAGCAAAGGATTGTTTCTAGAGGAAGAGGTTATATATGGACCTTATTCTCTATTTACATTTATGCAGGTATAGCTATAGTAATGCATCATTTAGGATGCATTACTATAATATTCAGAATGCAATTGCTCAAACCATGATGTAAGAGTCAACCTTATGTACAACGTAGCCCAAAAGGTTCACTCATTCAACAACATCTGCTTCTGCTTCCATCTGGTAAATATAACTAATAGAGATACTGAGAGGAAGTGGAGTAATTATCTTGTGATGTTTTATACATATTTTTACCTATTCTTTTTTATTGATACAGGGATGAAATTGAAATAAAGTGTGTAAAGCCTGAGAAATGTTATGCTTTTCTCCTTGTTTCAATGCTTCCTTGGGAAATTCTGTTTCTACATTTAATTGTCTTTGTTCCCATAATTACCGATAACCATGTCTGCCTAACAAAATATCCTAAATTTCTACCTTAACATACCAGATTGTTACTATATTGTGAATTTTAGGTGATATATTTAGTAGCTACTTCTTAGAATATAAGAAATATTTAGTATTTTTGTTATTTTAAAGGCCCCTTTACTTTTCTGATACTGATACCTGACTTAACTGGATAAAATCTTAACTTATTCAAAATAATTTCCAAGTTTCCTTCCAAAATTTGATACCAGTTTGCTGACCCGCCAGTCCTTTGAGACTCTGTTTTTCTACATGTCAATTCTTGCAAACAAGAGTCTACTTTAGCATTGCTCTGAGCATTATCTTGGGTTAAGCCACATGTATAGAATCTCTGCCTAAAGAAATCAGAAGAAATCAATGTTCATGTATCATTATCTAGGCTTGGGAATTTTTACATTACAGGATCAATTTCCTCACATTGAAAACTATTAGAAAGTTAAGCCCAAAGTAGTCTTTCATGGTCTCAACTATTAGCCTCTTTTCAATTGTCAACTCTAAAAGTGCCATTTCTAATGTTGAGTCATGCATGAACATAGAGAATGTTTGGAAAGATTCTTTGTAAAGGTGAATCTGTTGATTGAATTTAAGATTGCTTCATGTGTCATTTATACTTTGCCAGTTCAAGCTCTTTATATCTTCTCTGTATTGTCTTCATGCTCCATGCACATAGAAGATTATGCATAATTATGCGACAAAAGGCACAGATTCTAAAAATAGAGCATGCAACTGTCAAAGTGATTTTGCTTTTCATAATTCAAGAAAGGTATTAGGAAGACTTTGAAATTGGACAGACTATTGCACCTGCTGAGGCAGGTACATAGCTGTTGGGGGTGGGTTGAGAGTTTCATTTCTTCTACCATCAAGAGTAGTAACAGTGTTTAAATTTCCTACTCCCCTTATCTTCAAGAAACATGTAGATCATAAAAGACATGGCAGAAAAGGGAAATAAATGATTAATTCTCAGACATTTTTAAAAACAACATGTAACCATCCTTTTCATGGCTGAAGACTTTGTGGAATTGATAGATATGACAGAGTAATACACTCTGGCAGTAATACATCACAGTTTATGTTAATCACAAAAGATCCAAGTACAAAAACATGAAGTGAGAAGATTGCTCAGAACTTCAATTAATAAACGGAAGGTGAAGGGCATATCATACTTCTATGATTTAAAGACATTTTAATTACTTTGTTGCCTTGATAAAGCTGCATTTGAAGTATACTTGTTATTAATCATTTGGTATAAACAAAATATATGTATGAATCAGAGAAGATATGCAAAAGAACATGATTTATAAAGTATTGCTTTGAGCACCTTAATTAACTAATTATTGTTATACATATTATCTTTTTCTATACTAACATTTAGAGATTCTGAAAAATCTTTGATTTGGTTTTGTTGTTTGAGACAGAATCTTACAATACAGGCTGTCCTTTGACTTTCTATGTATCTAAGGTTGGACTTGAACTCATGTTCTTCATGTTTATACTTCCCCTGTGGAAGATTACAGGACTGCTGTACCACACAGGACAAGAGGTTATTTTTAATTTTATTTTATATGAAGTGGGCAGCAGTTTTTCATCATTGCTGTCCTGGGCAAAGTGTTCATGATACAAAGGAATACTACAATATTTATTTTATGGGCAAGTAAAGACATTTGCTTAAATTCTTTAAAAGATAAATGTCATAATCACTTCATCAAAATACGTGATGGAGGCAAATGAACCAGAAGCCCTATAATAGTTTTACAAAACAAAACAAAGCAGATTTTTGCAAGAAAAAAAACAAATGTCTTCACTCATCACTGTTTATTGCTGAGGCCTCTAAAACAAAACAGGGGTGGGGAGAGGGAGGGGCTGGGGGAAACTGTGATTTGGATGTAAAGTAAATTAATTAATTAAAAATGAGAGAGAAAAACATGGATTTAGTATAAAGTTCAAATGACATTGTAGCATTCAAAAGTGAGGACCCGATGCATTAGGAAGCCTGTGTATTGTTTTTTGCATGCACATGTGCATGTAGGTATGCTTGTGTGTCTCTCTCTGTGTATGTACATCTGTATTTATGTGGTTTATATATATGTATGTATACACACACTTGCAGGTGCCCCAAGGCTAGAAATCCATGCCGTCAGGTGTCTTCCCATGTTTTTGTTTTTTTTTTTTCACATTATTTTTAAGATAGAGTCTCCCTCTGAACATGGAGCTCAGGGATTTGAACAGACTAGCTAGCCTGGATGTCCAGTTATCTCTCTCCTCCTATCCCCCAGCTCTGTGGGTACCAATGAGTGCCACGGTGCCAAGCTTTCTACATAGGCTCTGATGGCAAACACCCTGTTCTAAAGCTGCCTGAAGAACTTTAACCACAAGGTCATCTCCTTAGCCCCAAAACCTGTGTACATTTTGTGCTAATTTCATAGAAGAATGGATGGTCGGGCAAACGTGTGATTGGACAAAATGAGTGTGACCTAATAGTAAATGGGGAAAGCTTAGAAAGTCCCACGTGTTCAGTGTCACATACTCTGTGCACTGATGTCAAAGATGAAGACATCTCTTTCTCTGGGTACTGGGCATGCTTCTGATGACACTTCAGCCGTGCTCGTGCTCTTCTGGTCTGTTGCAGGGGAGAAGAGTGCGGAGGTTGGGTACTTCAGATGTCACACTGTCATGTTTTGGGTTAGCATGTCCTTTGCCTAATTATTTTAAAATGCAAAATGACTCAAATTCAAATAACTCAATTTAGGTTGCCCAGAACAGTTTTGGTGGGGAGATGAGCACTGGTCTTTGAAGACAAATGACATACAGGACATTTCTAGTAGAGGTTAGTGCCTGCATTAAGATGGAAGGCATGAGAGAAAAGCAAAGCCTAACCCTGAGCCAGGCCTTGGTGTGGCTGGAGCACAGAATCTGTGGTTGAAGTTATCAGTGGGTGGCTCTCAAGGGGGACAAGCGTAAGCCTCAAAATTGTGTATTTTTCCCCACACTTTAAAAGAGTTGCCTCTTTCTTTGTTATTAAGTGTAATTGAAAACTAGCAATTTGATTTGCAACCTCATGAAGAGTGAAGGCATGGTTTTTCTTTGTTGGTGGTGACAGTAATAGTGTGGGGAAAAAAGACAAAACAAAACAGGAAAGACTGATAGCAAACTACACAGTCAACAGAACAGTACAGGGAAGGAAGGAGTGAGGCCAGGTCAGGGGCAAAAGAAATGACAAACTGCAGTTCCAAGTCCTTGGTTAGGTGGCTCCTGCTGATGAATTGTTAAAAGTAAGAAAGGGGAAAGACAGCAATACCAGCCATGAATATATCCATCTCTCCTTCATATATGGGACAGAAGGGAGAAAATCCAAAAAAGGCAGAAAGATGAGGACAAGAAATTTAATATAAAGACCAGTATTCAGATGTTATAACACAAATGAAAAAAGTTTCCAGGAAGAATGTCAAAAATGGCAGATATCTGGGTAAGAACAGAAAATGTTCAATAGACTTAGGAGGCAGACACTTGCAAAGAATGCACTTAAGGACAAGGGAAGGATAAAATTAAGTTGCCAGTAAATGGTGACAGATATGGAAGGTGATGACTGGACACGAACCTTCAAAAGGTACAAATGGAGGAGGAAGCAAAGGACAGTGGTATCAGGGAGAGACAGTGTTGCCATTTTTTGTTATTTGTTTATTTTTTATGAAAATGAAACTCAAGAATGACTTTACTTTGAGTAAAAGGAAAAGAAATTACTGCAGAGAGGTATAAGACACTGAGAGATAATGCTTTGCATGATTGATAATGAAATTAATTGCAACTACTACTTGTAAAGGAAAATCCTGAATGTTCTTCATGTTTTCTTTGCACTCCTCTCTGTTACTTACTTTTTCAGCAACGTTACAAAACCACCATGCCATGTTACCTAAAAGGGGAGTTCTTCTGTCATTTAGAGCATTGGAATGGGGGAGAAAGTACTACTTGATACTTGAGTGCTGTCCCAATTCTGTTTGCAATTAAACAGAAGGGTCTGTTAGAGCTGTGTGGTTTTCTCTCTCCCCCTGTTCTTTCCCTTTCCTCCCTCTGTCTTCTTTTCCTGCCCTTCCTCTCTTCCCCCATCTCTTTGTTCCTTTTCTGATGTATCCTAAACCATTACTTTTTTGAGTCTCCTTAATCAAATCATGACAGCATTAACACATCAACATGACATAGGTTGTAGATGTGATGTATTTCATCCTCCCCAATTATGGAGAAAGTGCTTTTCAGCCTAGAACCTCCTTTTTCATGTCTGCTATAGATGTGACATTGCTACCATGGCTGAGTTTAAAATGAGCAGAGTAAACAAAATTTAATTTACTAAGTATACAAGAAAAAAACAAAAGAGCCTAAATATTTCTTCCAGGCCCCATAACATAGACACAAAACCTCAAAATGGAGCTTGTTATCTACTGATTCTAATACTTTTAGACCTTACATTCTTAGTCCAGAGCTTTGCTTGCTCATGACATGTTAACTACTGCTTATTTACTGCTCCTTATCCATTACTCACAGGGGAATCACTGCGTTAATGATACTTCACACTGGAGAGAGCTTACTCCTCAACAGATTTAAGGTTGCTCACCTGATCATCGTTGGAATTAGTGCCTGCCCAGGAAAACCTGACATAGGCTGTCACGGGTTTCTAGAAAGGGAGCTCTCAAATAACTGAGAAAAAGCCATGATTTTGGAAGTCAGATCTCATATTTCTGATGATACTGAACTATGTGAGTATGTAGTCAGTGTACAAATCCCAGGCTTATCATTTGCTTTCAGATAGCCTAGTCCTAAATGTGATCATGTTCTAAACTCATGGTTTAGTTTTGTTTAATCCTTTAATGTTGATATTTAGACATGACCAATCAATGTAACAATTTATTGATAGGACTCTAAGCAATTTTGCAAATACTTACATGTATGAATGTTGATGATCACAGTTGAATTAGGCCTTTCTGTAAGCTCTCTTCTTCCACTGAACTCCCACACCACAGCCATGCTTAGTAAGCCACTTTATGCTTTCAATACCTGCCTCAATTATAATCTAATTTAAGACTAATCTCTCACTGTATCTTTTTATTCACCCAATTGCTTGTTCAAATCTGTGAATATTAGCATTAATGATAAACAAAAGAGATAACAAAAACTATTAATGATTTTGTCCTTTTTTTTATTTTTTCGAGACAGGGTTTCTCTGTGTAGCTTTGCGCCTCTCCTGGAACTCACTTGGTAGCCTAGGCTGGCCTGAACTCACAGAGATCCGCCTGCCTCTGCCTCCCGAGTGCTGGGATTAAAGGCATGCGCCACCACTGCCTGGCGATTTTGTCTTTTGAGAAGTGATTTTTTTCTTGTATTGGGTTATTTGTTTACTCATTTTGCATGTTTCTGTTGAGACTGTACTTCTAGTTAGGCAGAGAAATCACCCTAAACAATACAGGTACCCTAGAGGACAGATCTAACACCTTCTGTCAAGAGCTTAGTGTTATGTGTGTTGTTTACCTTTCAATGGTTTGCTTATTGCTCTACTATCTACACAAGACCTAAACAATATAGAAGAAAATGTAATGAAGTTATTTTGATGCACAGCCCTATATAAATTTCCAAGTTGAAGAGAATACAGGGGCAGTCTGAGTGGCCTGTGTTCATAAACATCAAGTGGACAGAGAGGTAGATGCAGGAGACACTGCAGAAGTAATGGTCATGAAAAGCAAGGAATTCAGCACTAAGTGACAAACTGGGTGAATCTGGAGGGCAATCCAGGTTAAGCAGAGCCTCCGATAGCTTCAGACCACTATGAGAGTATACATCTGAAGAATAAACATTTTTATCTTTGACTTGAATACTCAAGCCTGCAATTCCAGCAACTCAGGGGATGAGAAAGAAAACAGCAAGTTCAAGTTTGGCCTGGACTGTAGAGTAAGTTCAAGGCCAGCTTAGGCCTCTTAGAGAAGCTTTGTCCCCGTATTACAAGAATAAGAGATCTGGGGATATGGGTATTAGGTAGAATATCTACTTAGCATGTATAAAGCCCTAGGGTCAATCTAGAGTACCTATCACAAGTAAATAAATAAATAAATTGATAATAAGGTTGTGATGGAGTTAGAAAACATACTATTGGGATGCTTATTTCAGTATGTGGGGTTTTTTTTAATAATAAATGGATAGTTTAAGTACTCTGTATTTTGAATTCTTTTTATCTATATGTGCTTGTTCTGTCAACAAGACTATTTTTACCATGGCATAATGAATTCAAACTAGAATAAAATTGTCAGAAAAGGGAAGTAAGTCAAAGGTACATGCTATTATTGTACCATAGGTCGGTCGTTTAGGTGTCACAGCTTAATTATATATCCTTGGTGCCACACAAAGGGACTTGGATGATAACCAGACCCACCTCCTTGTGGATGCCTTGTCTGACCACATCAGCTGACCCATAGTGATTTTCCTTATCTATGACATCCTAAAGCCTGTTTTTATATCCTATATTTTATCATTACTATGGATAGTCATACAAATTCACCTTTTTTTCTGAGCCCTGCGCTCTCTACTGAACTTTTATAAACTCCTTATGGGAGTAATACACCATTTACTGAGCATGCAGGAGGTGCTGGGCACTTCCCTACATGCTTGCACACGTTATAGAGTGCAGTACCTATAGTGTGTTATATGAGCTCTGTGAAACAGAAAAGCATGTTCCCAAAGCTATACAAGCTAATCTAGTCTGTAATAGTATGCAAAGTGAATTTAGAGTCTGGTTCAATCGTAATAGGGTTTCCTGAGGTCTCACAACAGATGGAATTAAATCTACCTTTAAGATAATGGAGACGTAGCTACTAGAGAACATGGGAATGGAAATGAAACTGTTGTTCCCTGTTTTCTTCCATCTGTACAAATAGATGTCCTGTATCCCTAGTTTTCTACATAATTTTTCTATCCAGAGGTTTGGCTAGTCCTTTATCTTCTGACCTCCACACTATGGGATTCAGGGAAACTCTTCCTGTCATCCTCTGTGGAAGTTTGTCTTCATGTAAGACTTATGGAAGATGTTTTCTTCCTTTATTTTTTTACTTAGTTATTTTTCACTTCTATGTAGGCCCTTATTTCTTGTCAGTGAAATTAAATCATTATCAATTATTTTTTCAGGAAAAACAATCTGCTAAAATTTGGCTTTTTTCTTGGTTAGACAAGAGAAAACATCTTACAGAGATAGATGGTGTGTCATATTAATACAAGAAGACTGTCACTAATTTTTAAAGTTTGTAAGCTTTGATCCAATAAAGTTCTTCATGAAACACACTGCCCAAGATGGATGCACTTATATATAGTTACAATTGATCCTTCCTGCAGGTAATTTTCAGTGATTTTGTTGAAGGAATAGCAAACAAAACATAGAAAAATGTTCAATGTTAAATTATATCCCAGAAACTGCATAGTGCACAGAAGTCCAAATTAAAGAAAATATCAAAACTCACTAAGAAAACCCAAAATTCCTTTGAATGAAATAATCAAGAGAATAAACTATGAAGATAGACTGTGATACTGACTGAGGAAACTTTTGAAGCAAAGTCAAGGACTGCAACATGAAAGAACTGAAGTTGTATGGCTTTAAGGAAATCTTTTGCACTATCTAATCCTCCAGAGTCTCCTCAGTGAATAGAAAACCTTATTGAATAATATTCTAGTTTTTAAAGACCCTGTTATGACCCTAGAAATGTATTATGCCAATTCTGATATCCTCATAAGAATCTTTCTAAAAAACATGATTTTAACAATGTGTAAAGTAATGATTTAGACTGAAGAAAGCTGAAAACTTCAATTATCAGACAGAACAGCACAGCTTGGTATTAGGACCTAGATCTGCCTGGTCTTATGTTGATTAATGGATGATTCTTAAAATTAATATAGATGAACTATATTAGTCTTTTTTTTTAATTATTTTATTTTTTTATTATGTGTATGTGCACAGAAATACAGATGCTTAAGGCATTGGATGCATCTGAAGCTGGTTACAAACAGTTAGCAGTCACATGACTTGGGTGCTGAGAATGTTACTCAGGTACTCTGTAAGAGCAGTACACTCTCTTAACTGCTGAGCCACCACTTCAGCCAAATATTTTATTTTATCTTATTTTATTATTTTATGTTTATGGATGTTTTGCCTGTATGTATGTCTGTGTACCATGCATGGGTCCAGTGCTCCCAGAGGCCAATAACTCCTGGAACTGGAGTTATTGATGGTTATGAGCTTTCATCAGGATAATGGGATTCAAACCCTGGTCCACTGGAAGACTACAGCTCATAACTGCTGAGCCTTCTCTCCAGCCCAAAATTGCAAATTTTAGTCTCTGTCTCTATATTTCAGAAGTTTTATCTTATAAGTAAACTAGATATGGTATATTTAAACTTTGAGTCTCTCTGTTATATAACATCGGGATTTAAGGGGTTGAAAAGCACCACAGCTTGCTCATGGTGCTAAGTAATGAGATGACTGTAGTATCATTTAACTTTATGCTATCTCAGGCCTCCCTCTGTAAAATGAAGATGACAATGATAACTTCCCAAAGACTTTTTATAAGTACAAACTAAAATAAAATATTTAAAGTTTCTGTCTCCTTAGATTTAACTGCCACCTTGACACAATCTAGCCTCACCTGAGAAGGAACCTCAATGAAGGGCGTGGCTATGTCAGACTGACCTGTGTGAGCACCTCTGTTGTTAGTTGTCTGGACTATTAGCTGAGATAGGATGGCTCAGCACACGCTAGGCTGTACCATCTGGAGGCACATTGTCCTGAAAAGTATAAGCAATCTCGTTGAGAATTAGCTGGCCTGTGAGCCAGATAACAGCAGCATCCTCCATGGTCCCTGCTGCACTTCTTTGGATGGGAAGTGAGTTCCTTGGTCAGAGGTAATGTGTGGAGTCACATGTTGTCCTGCTTTAACTTCCTGTGTTGTGTTCCTGCCTTGACTGCCCTGAGTGATGGACAGTGATCTGAAGTCATAAGCTAAAATAGGCCTTTCTTCCTTGGTCAGTATTTTATTGCAGGGTGTAAATAAAAGTAGAATAGGTTCTTAGGACAATGCCTACTTTCACTGAAAGAGGATAGCTGTTACTTACTAGACACTGCTAATTGTTAAATCATCTGGATAACTGGTATGAGTGCAGATAACTAGCCATAAGAACTGTATTATGTGTCCCATATTTCTCATAATCTGAGTCTCTTCATGCAGCCCCACTGCTTCTAAGACACAACTCTGCAACTTGTTTTTAATATTCATATATTTGCATTTAGATATGTTCATATCAATATGTATTAAAATATATTCATATTGTATACAATTTCATAGAAATACATATTTATCAGTTTATGAACATGCCTATTGGTTGAACTATAGGGAAGAGTCCTTCTAATATTTCCAAAGGTTTAGATGTTAACTTAGGGTATTTTCCAACACAAATCAGCATTGTGTTACTTTAGTCATGGAATACTCATATGAATCTGTGAGTACAGGTGTCCATACAGTCATGGAATCCTCCTGTTATGTGTAAAATACAACAGAAAGAAGTACTTTCAAAATTCCTTAACTTGAAAAATATGCTTTTTAGAGCATTTTTGTTTACTTACAGTTTTACTCTGTATCTGTTATTGAATTTGGTTGGTATATGTGGCTAGAGTTTTCCTGCCTGGCCCACAGTCAGGATAAATCTCTTTCACCTGCCAGTCCCACAGCTGCTCAGACCCAACCAAGGAAACACAGAGACTTCTATTGCTTATAAACTGTATGGCCGTGGCAGGCTTCTTGCTAACTGTCCTTATATCTCAAGTTATCCATTTCCATAAATCTATACCTTGCCACATGGCTCGTGGCTTACCGGCATCTTTACATGCTGCTTGTCCTGGCGGTTGCTGGCTGGCAGGCAGTGACTCCTTCTGCCTTCCTGCTCTTTTAATTCTCTCTGTTAGTCCCGCCTACTTCCTGCCTAGCCACTGGCCAATCAGTGTTTTATTAGCAACACATTTGCCATACAGAACATCCCACAGCAGGTATACTCACCTTTAAATGTACCATAACTTTCTCTTATCAGTTAGACTCACAAAAATGCTCAGGAGAGACTATGTTTCTCTCAATGTATGTTGTTCTTCATGCTTATTACATGTGAAAGTAAACACAGACAGTTGTAACATAAATTGCTAGTTACCTACCGGTTAAAAGAGAAAAAGTTATGTTCTTCACATATTTTTTAATCATAAAGGTGATCGATTTTTCACAAAAATAATTTGTGAGTTACAGCTTTTATGGACTCATCATCATTCCATAATATACAAGTTAATTGTTAAGATATTTATTAGAGCTAATTTGGTTCTGTTTATTGTCCTTTGATTGTGTATATATAGTTAATTATTCTTTAAATATTTTCATTATAACTAACAACAATTACATTGCACCTAAAAACTCCCATCGCCCAATGTCATATTTACTTTAGACTAATACTCCAAACATTATTGCTTCTGAGTATATCTAATGTTATATTGATATTTTTCATTAACTGATCAATTTAAGTGTAATATATACAAGCAAAATTTCATATGTACACAAACACATTCACACACAAGCATACATATAAATGTATGACTCATTTTATGTTATGTCCAGATGAGTGCAGAGAAATAGATAATCAAAACACTTTGAGTTACAGTTATACTTAGGAAATGTATTTTTAAACTCAATATTAGCAATTGAAATCCTTATTTTTATTATGAAACAGGCATTTGACTTTAGAAACTGGCTTTCTTTATCAGATTCATGTTGCTATATGAATGGCTAAGCATATTAGAAGTAGCTTTAAGTCAGTAACCTACCCCTATGTATTTGTCATCAATACTGAATAATTAAAGCTGTTCTAACATTTGCTTTGACTATATTCTTTTTTCTGCTATATTTTTGTTCTAACTGACCACTTTACATTTTGATTATGCAAATAAATCTATACATTTCACTAATTGTTAAATTCTTAAGTTAATCTGTCATAATTTTTAAGAGACCAGCTAAAGACAGAAAGTGTTCAAGCTAACATATGTGAAGGGGAATGTTAAATGTTCTTTGCATTCAATTTCATATGTGTCCACCCATTTGGAAATGCAGTAGCATCTCTCCAGGGATCAAGAAAGGTAGTGCAGGTATAATTGGATATTTGCCTAGGTAAACTACATTTCAGATTGGATATATTGATGGAATGCTGCAAGATTCACATGAGTATGGCTCTGACTGGTAAATATTTGTGGTCTAGACATTTGGAGGAGGCTTCAAGACATATGCTTTGCTGATCTGTTATGTTTTGATTCAACAAGCTTTGGTGCTAGCTAAAACTCTGAAAACAAGTCCTAGCTCTTCACTCCATCCATGGTGGCCCCATTGCCTTTGTGTTTTAAAAAGCAAATATGAGGTTTCTACATTTATGGATTGTTCAGTCCTTCCAATCGGTGAACAGATAAAAAGCAATCTGAAAAAAAGTCAGATTTTTTTAAATGGGCCATTTTATTACAGATAATTTACTGATGATGTTATTTATTTTATGAAGGTAAAATTGATAACTTTAAATTTTAATTTTCTGAAAGACCAATGGAAGTGGACTACCCAACAATTTTGTTTTTGAAGAGCATTTTGAAGAAACACACTTGATCCTTTCACTAAGCCACTACCCAACATAAAGTTCCGGTGGTTTAATTCTACCACATTCAACGTCAAGTGTCTCTTTTCTAAGAAAACCCTCAGGTCGGCAAAGCAGTGTTATTATCTGGTTTCCAGACACATTTCCCTGTGTCCTGTCCAAGTCACAGAATCCCAGTATTGTAATCCAGAAAAAAAAAAAAAAGAAAAACTTCAGGACCATATGGATACTGAATGTAAAAGAAACAGTT
Organism: Peromyscus attwateri; assembly: GCA_902168425.1. Taxonomy (NCBI): domain Eukaryota; kingdom Metazoa; phylum Chordata; class Mammalia; order Rodentia; family Cricetidae; genus Peromyscus; species Peromyscus attwateri. Next base: position 2,391 of record CABHPP010092034.1, on the reverse strand, counting down.
ATTTATCAACAGGGTTTTTGTTTTTATTGAAACTATACACATACATTAAAGGCATCATTTTATTTTTAAATTAGATATGTAGAAGTAAAATATGACAAATTGGAAATAAAGAAATAGAAGTTCCTTGTGTGTGGTTGTGTTTGTGTATGTGTGCGTATTTGTCTGCGTGTGTGTAGTGTATCTGTGTGGCATGTGCATGTCATGTAAGTATGCATATGCACACTGGGGGTGGTACCTGTGCAGGTGTATGCACAGCTGCATGGAGTACATAGGGTTTGGCAAGTGCTTCCTCCAGCTCTTTGCCCCTGTGCTCTTGAAATAGTGTCTCTTTCTGAATCTGGAGATCACTGAGGAGGTTAAGCTGACTGACCCAAAAGCTCCAGAACCTTGTCTCTGCATCCTCAGCACCAACAATATAACACTGGCTTACCTTGCCTGACTTTCACATGGGTCCTGCGCTTATGTGCAAGCAGATTCAATGTCTGAGCCACCTTCCCAACCAAGAAATATGGATTCTATAGAAGTAAGCTTTAATGCTATAACATGTACATTGATTCTTTTTTTAAATTTTATTTTACAATATAATTTAATTCTACATATCAACCGCGGATTCCCTTGTTCTCCCCCTCCCGCTCCCCTCCCCTTCCCCCCAGCTCACCCCCCATTCCCATCTCCTCCAGGGCAAAGACTCCCCCGAGGATTGAGATCAACCTGGTAGACTCAGTCCATGCAGGTCCAGTCCCCTCCTCCCAGGCTGAGCCAAGCGTCCCTGCATAAGCCCCAGGTTTCAAACAGTCAACTCATGCAAGAGCACAGGACCCGGTCCCGGTGCCTGGATGCCTCCCAAACAGATCAAGTCTCACCTATTCAGAGGGCCTGATCCAGTTGGGGGTCCCTCAGCCATTGGTTCATAGTTCATGTGTTTCCATTCGTTTGACTATTTGTCCCTGTGCTTTATCCAACCTTGGTCTCAACAATTCTCGCTCATATAAACCTTCCTCTTTCTCGCCAGTTGGACTCCCGGAGCTTCACCGGGGGCCTGTACATTGATTCTTAACCATATATATGAAATGGATTGTTTGTATTGGACGGTGAAAGGTATTCTTATTGACATCCTTCTGTGTGGTTGATATATTGTGCACCCCAATAAACTTATCTGGGGGTCAGAAAACAGAACAGCCACTATATTAAACATAGAGGCTAGGCAGTGGTAGCACATGCCTTTAATCTTAGCATTCCAGAGGCAGAAATCCATCGGGATCTCTGTGAGTTCAAGGCCACACTGGGAACAGAGCCAGACCTGGTGGCACACACTTTTAATCCCAGGATTTAAGATCTTATGTCTTGCTTGGGAAAGACACATGCCTTTAATCCTAGGAAGTGATCGCAGGAAGCAGAAAGGCATATAAAACATGAGGACCAGGAAGTAGAGGCTTTTAGGCTTTTACATGTTTAGGCTTTTAACAACAGTTCAGCTGAGGTCCATTTGGGTGAGGACTCAGAAGCTTTCAGTCTGAAGATTCATGGAAACAGAATCCAATGAAGAGTTGTCGAGGTGAGGTTAGCTGTGGCTTGTTCTGCTTCTCTGATCTTTCAGAATTTACCCCAATATCCGGCTCCATGTTTTTTATTTAGTAAGACCATTTAGAAATTTATCTACACTTCTATTGAATTTTGAGAACAGATTTTTGTCACAGGTAGCTATTTTTATTCATGAATACAATTCTGTACAAAAAAAAAATCTACTCCATTTGGTTGGCAGAAATTTAAACTGTAACCAACCCTTTGACTTTGTAAGAGGTTAGTAGAGTAACTAGTCATAATTTGTTCTCAGAAATGCTAACGAACATTTCCCTCTAAAATTCCTTTGTCTGATAAAGAAATAAGAGTACATACTCCCCCAGATTCACATTATTCCCACACCTCAGGCATCTCATCAACGTGATCTTTATTTCCATTCAGACTCATGTGCCTTATTCTTTAATTTCAGAAATTTCACTTAACTGACAGTTTGCTAGTATTTTTGTAGCTCTTTAACAATATGTGTATCGCTGCGGGTCTGGAAAGATGGGTCAGCGGTTACAAGTACATACTGCTTTTGCAGGGGGTCCAAGTTCAGTTCCCAATCTCACCTCAGACAACTCACAACCCAGTAACTCATGCTCCAAGGATCAGATGCTCTCTCCAGACCTTTCCAGGCAGATGGTCTTATGTCAATAATATGCCCACATCTAAACCCACACAGAAACACATAATTAAAAATAAAAATAAAACCTCTAAATTGACAATAAGCGCAAGTAGAAATAATTCATAAATCCACGGGATTGTGTGTGCAGACAGCCCGAGGTTATCAACATGTGAAACTTAGATCAGCATTTGCTTTTGTCCCTT
>CABHPP010092033.1:0-23695 GCA_902168425.1 Peromyscus attwateri | reverse complement strand
TTCCTGGAGCTCACTTGGTAGCCCAGGCTGGCCTCGAACTCACAGAGATCCGCCTACCTCTGCCTCCCGAGTGCTGGGATTAAAGGCGTGCGCCACCAACGCCCGGCAAGATTAATTCTTGTTTTCAAAAGAATCACTTTTGACTTTGCAAAGTTAGACAACTATAGCACTGAACACAAATACACAATATTAAATGAGTTCATGCTATCATTTTAGAACTAAAATTTACGAATGTTACATTTTGCTAGTCCTTGCATAATCTTGCCTTGGTGTGTGTGGGTCATAGATCTTTGGGTGGGTTTGCTTGTTCATTTTTTAAAAATAAGGTAGTAAAGCTCTTTCTAGATCATTCTGTGCTTCCAGAGCTTGGGGAAAACTGAAGTTTAGATATTTTCTCCCTTAGTTTGGCCATTCCAGCCAACTTTAAGGATTTAGATAACCAGGTTCCCTTACTAAGTAAAGCTGTGGATCTACAGAAGGAATGCCCATTATTCTTTCTAATGGAGCTCTCCCGAATAGCCAGTAACAGTTAATGAAAGCTAGGGATTTCTATATAAGAGAATACCTTAGAGAAAAGAAGAGACCAGATCTAGGACACATAAAAGAACTGTAGGGAGTGGCAGGCAATCAGGAATAAAATCCCAGGGTTACAATAAGCAGTCAATAAAGAAAAGGGTACATCTGGTGATTGAGAAAATTAGGAACAGCTGTCAAGGAACAAAGCAAGAAAGACATTGTTCCTAGGACAATTGGCAAAAGAAAGGAAATAAAGAAAAGAGAGCAAGAGAAACAGTCTTCCCCAGGTCAGAGCATACCAGTTGGTTATCTAACACTCTATGATCAGCCCTGAAAATACACATACAAAGAAAATTATATGGATTGTGCAAATTATATTTAGGAAATTATATGTATAAATTTATTGTATATATTTATACATAAACAATTAATAAAATGAAGGTCATAAACGTTAAAGAGAACTATCAGGGATAATTATGGGAGTTATTGGAGGATGAAAGGGAAGGGGAAAATGATATAATTATATATTACAATTATCAAAATAAAAGAAATATTTGAAATAAAAAATGAAGGAGAAGATGATAAAGGAAAACAGAAAAGAAAAGAGGAATCCAAGAATTGCAATACTGGCATAAGAGTAAGACAACAGAATATGTATGCAAAGTAAGAGTGGATCACTGAGTAGAATGACTTGATCCTGAATTCTTGAATTACAATTTATTTATCCTGACTAGAACCAAGAGAAGAAATGGTTTAATTTTCCTGGGCTATAAAACTGAAGGAAATTTAGTGACAGAAAGCTCACCATATCGTTTTATATCCTCCTCCTTTTGATATGAAAATGAGGTCCATGAGTATTTCTCTGGGGGCAGGAAAATCTAGTGGTTTCCAGATAGAAAGAATTTCTTTAATCCAGTGCTCTGCCTTCTTGTTGTTATCCCCCATGCATTTTCCTCTAAGTGGAACTCCAGATGTCCTGTCCCTTGTCTGGTTCCAATGTTTCTGAATGTTTATCTTCTCTGAAATAAATGAAGATATTTTAGGCTCCTCTTGTCTACATAGGATGATCGTTGGCATTTATGTTCTTGCTTTCTTCCTTATGCAGATCCAATATCAAATACCCCATAACTGAATCTAACAGATGTCGTTCAATATCAACCTAGTCATCCTTCTCACCTCTGCTTTCTGATTGTCTCTCAGCACCTTTTTGTTATGGCTAGTAGCAGTGCTCCCACTGGGCCCTCTGGTGGCAACGATTGAATATGGAATTTGTTGAAGTTGTGGCTCATTTAAATTACCCTGGTATTTTGGTATGACTTAAAAGGCAATGGAATACAAACCAAAGTAGAAGGTACAATTATTGAATACTTCTTAGTCTACTGATCACTCTAATGTAGCTTCCCTATTGGTATGAGAATGTAAAGTACACTATTTTGTCTTTGTTAAAACTATATGAAATGATCAAAGGATTAAATAATAGCCATCAAAGTGATCCAAATGCCTGGGATAACTAGAAACAGAACTATGATTGAAAAAGGAAGAAATTTTGAATGACAATATGTTTGCTAAAACAAATTTTGACTTATTGGCATGCTTCTAATAATGAATCAAAAGGATTCCCCACATTTTCTAAATGTGGTGATCAGCAGTGATCACTGATACAAGAAGATAACCAACTTAGCGGCCCTTTGTAAACTTCAATATTTAATAAACTACTATTAAGAATGCCAATTACAAAAGGATATTCAATTAAATCAACATGTATTTATAGTAATTATCTCAATGGGGAGCTTTAAAACCATCATTGGGATCATAGAAGATGTAATGATCAATAACAGCCAGAGTATGCCAAAAGAGAGAGGTTTGTGGGAGAGATGATAAGTTGGCTTTTAAAGAGTTGAGTTACATTTTCATGAGTGGATCAAGCAGAAAGAATTTAAGGCTGATAGAACACCATAAATAAAGCCTTTGGAAGAATGAAAATTCACAGTAAAAGAATTGACTCTGCTAGAACTATAAAATGTGTGAAGGAGATCATATGCTTAGGAATAAAGGTTAGCTACAGATCACAAAGGTCCTGAAATATTCACAAATAATGTGAAAACATATGGAGAAACACACTGATTTTTAAAGTACTGTGGTGATATTGTGTTCTCCAATATATTGTGCACCCTAATAAACTTATCTGGGGTCAGAGAACAGAACAGCCACTAGATATAGAGGCCAGAAAATTGTGGCACACACACCTTTAATCTTAGCATTCCAAAGGCAGAGATCTGTCAGTATTTCTGTGAGTTCAAGGCCACACTGAAAACAGCCAGGCATGGTGACTCATGCCTTTAATCCCAGGAAGTGATGGCAGAAAGCAGAAAGGTATTTAAGGTGTGAGGACCGGGAACTAGAGCGGGTTAAGCTTTCAGGCTTTGGAGAAGCAGTTCAGCTGAGATCCATTTGGATGAAGACTCAGAGGCTTCCAGTCTGAGGAAACAGGATCAGCTGAGGAATTGCCAAAGTGAGGTTGCTGTGGCTTGTTCTGTTTCTCTGATCTTCCAGTGTTCACCCCAATACCTGGCTCTGGGTTTGTTTTTATTAATAAGACCTGTTAAGATTCCTGTTACAAAGTACTGATATGTCTTTGATCTTATTGCAGAATGTCTTGCTTACCTTGTTATGGAAGAAAAGAATACAGTTGAAGATGTAAATATCATCCAAATTCTTGTAATTTAAGTAAAAAAAATATACCTACAGCAAATATGCAGTAAATTCAAGTTGAGCCTGCCTATTAGGTTGTCCTTTTCCTTTTGATGGGATGTCTTTCCTTTACCTCCTTCTCAGAATGATATCTGAATGCTCAGGAGAGTGTGCATGTTTCTGTAACTTCAGGAAAAGCCTGAAGTTCCACATGCAGTCTCCTGGGTTCTCATTAGCTTCTAACAAAATACTCCTTATCTTGCCTGGTCATTAGCTAACCCTTAAAAAAAGTATTATTTGCCAGTGTTGTTGCCAATCATGAAGTGTTGACACTATAAGCCTCTGTATTGAGTCACTACTATACCTCCTCAGAGTACCCTGTAATGTAGTCTCTCTTATGTCACAAGTGGGATGAGTTTTTCTTAACTGGTGAGCCGTATCTCTGAACTCAGAATGAGTTTTCCTATCTGGGAAGTTTCACATGCTTTTCTCATTCCTCTGACTGAGAAGTACAACATCAGTGCAGTGTGTGTCTTCTCATAAAGTAAAGCACCTTACCTGAATCTTATACTTTGTAAATATCTCTCTTATATTCTTATTCAAAATTTTATTTCTCCTCCAGTCCTGGGAAAGCTATTTTGTGTCTTTTCTATTTTACAGCTTGTGACAAAATATGGAATTCATAATTCTGTCGCATTACTCTTGATATTTGAAGAGAATCATTTGAATTATTAAAGTGCACATACGCATACTCAGAAAAAATTCACGATCAATTCCTTTTAAACACAACTTTTCCTCTACTACTGGATTTCTCCCTGTGGACTTTGATGTACAAACAAAAAATTTAATTTTTCCCAATTTAATGATACAATTTTTCATTGTCTTCATTACTGTTTCCTTAAAGTTATGACAATGCAGATCATGGAAAAAGTGGCACCAGTGATACCAGAAACTGAAATACATCACACAGACACACACAGACACACACACACAGACACACACACACACACACAGACACACACACACAGACACACACACACACACCCCACACGGATGCACAAAAGTATTTATTGTGATGATTAATAAGGCAGTGTCTGGAGAGTGGTTCTTGTGGGAATGGGGGAAAAAAGATGTTTAAAATACTTGTGATATAGAAATAGCATGACCTAATGACTATATATGGAATGTAAGAAAGATAATAACTATCCATGTATGACTTTCTACCTAAAAATAGTGTTGGAGATAACAACTATATATTCTAACTAACAAAACCCTTTACTTAAAGCAAGGAGTAAAGACAGATATCAAACTTGGTTTGGAGATAAAGTCAGTAATATTTATTGATTATCAAAGGAGCAGTGGAAATTTGACTCTCAGACTATTTTACTATTTTTAATAAGCTGATATTACCAAGAAACAAATTTGAGTAAATGGTAAAAGTAGAGAAAAATTATGCTGAATTGAACATGTTGGAATTTACTGATGCATTTTTATTGAGAAAGGCAGCCATGAGGGTAGCCTAAGTTGTATCTTCCTTGGTAACCTCAATACATGCAAACCTTGCAGTGATTTTACATTCTGAAACTACTGCTCCTAGCTATTTGCTCAACACTTACAGGCTGACCAGTCTTTTAAAAGTAAAGTTAATGTACCACATTTTCTTTATCCATTCTTCAGTTGACGGGCATCTAGGTTGTTTCTAGGTTCTGGCTATTACAAATAATGCTGCTATGAACATAGTTGAGCAAATGTCATTGTAGTGTGGTTGAACATCTTTTGGGTATATGCCCAGGAGTGGTATTGCTGTGACTTAAGGTAGGCTGATTTCCAATTTTCTGAGATATTGCCATACTGATTTCCAGGATGGCTGTACAAGATTGCAATCCCCACCAGCAGTGGAGGAGTGTTCCCCTTTCTCCACGTCCTCTCCAACGTAAGTTGTCATCTGTTTTTGATCTTAGCCATTCTGACAGGCATAACATGGTATCTCAGAGTCATTTTGATTTGCATTTCCCTGATGGCTAGAGATGTTGAACATTTTCTTAAATGTCTTTTGGCCATTTGAGATTCTTCTGTTGAGAATTCTCTGTTTTGCTCTGTAGCCCTAAAAGAATGTACAAAGAAAATGTGGTACATTTACACAATGGAGTATTATGCATCGGTAAAAAACAATGTTGTCATGAAATTTGTAGACAAATAGATAGAACTAGAAAAAAAAAACATCCTGAGTGAGGTAACCCACACCCAGAAAGACAAACACGGTATGTACTCACTCATAAGTGAATATTAGACGCAAAGCAAAGGATAACCAGGCTACAATCCACAACCCCAGAGAAGTTAGGTAAAGAGGGAGACTCTAAGAGGGACACACATGGATTTCCCCAGGAAGGGGAAAGGGCTGATGTCTTCTGGGTAAACTGGGATGGGGGAATAGAGGGGAGGAGATGGCTGGTGGGACTATGAGGGCTCAAGATGGCCAGTTGGGAGAAAGTCGGGGAGAGAGAAAGATGAAAGAGATATCTTTTTGTTGTTGTTGTTTTTTGTTTTCTGAGACAGAGTTTCTCTGTGTAGTTTTGTGCCTTTCCTTGAACTCACTTTGTAGACCAGGCTGGCCTTGAACTCACAGAGATCTGCCTGCCTCTGCCTCCCGAATGCTGGGATTAAAGGTGTGCACCACCACCGCCCGGCGAAAGAAATATCTTGACAGAGTGTACCATTAACAAGATGGGGAGAAATCTGCAGCTACGGAAAACCCCAGGAACTCACAAAATTGTCCCCAGCTAAGACTCATAGCAATGGTGGAGAGGGTGCTTGAACTAGCCTTCCCCTGCGCTCAGATTGGTGTCTACCCTAATTGTCATCATAGAATTTACAACCAGTGGCTGATGGAAGCAGATGCAGAGACCCACAGCCAAGCACTTGGCCAAGATCCTGGATTTCAGTTGAAGAGAGGGAGGAAGGATGATAAGAGTAAGGGGGGAGGGTCAGAATCATGATGGGAAAAACCACAGAGACAGCTGACCCAAGCTAGTGGGAGCTCATGGACTCTGGACTGACAGCTGGGGAGCCTGCATGGGATGAAACTAGGCCCTTTGAATGTGGGTGAAAGTTGCATGGATTGATGTGTTTGTGGGTCCCCTGGCAATGGGACAAGGACTTACCCTGGGTACATGAACTGACATTTTAGAGCCCGTTCTCTATGGCCTTACTCAGCCTTGATGCAGTGGGGAGGGGCTAGGTCTAGCCCCAATTTGGTATGCCAGCCTGTGTTGACTACCCAAGGGAGGTCTTACCCTCTATGAGGAGGGAAAGTGGATAGACTGAGGGTAGGTGGGGGAGCAAGAGAAGGGGAGGGAGGGGAACACGGGTTGGTATGTAAAAGGAAAGAATTTTTTTATATAAAAAAATAAAGTTAATGATCAATAGTTGTCATCTATCATAATGACACCAAAAGAACCAGTCCCATTTAGAAACTTTGCTGAAATCTCCTAGGTTGAAACTCTCAGTGGGAAAATATTCCCCAAATCAATTTATTTTATGGCTTACTTCAGTGATATGTGACAGCTCTCAAATAATAAAAATGAATCATTCCCTTTGAGAAGAATAGTGTTTGGCTTTCCCAAAACCTTGTGGTATAATAGATATAGAAGTAGAGTGATACAGTTCTGAATCCCACTGATAGAGCTTTACTTATGGTGGAAATGTGTTTTTATAGCCATTTAATGGCTATGTGTGTGGTTGAGGATAGTGATGAAAAGAGGGAAGGATTGTGTGTATTAAAAGTTTTGACATGTTATCACTTCCTGAACTTTCTAAGTTTAGTTTGTTAACCTTATGAACTGGTGTATAGATACTTCACTACGTGTTACATGTTGAAATATATAGATTTACACATAATAATTTCTGGTGAATGTAACAAAATATCCTAAACAATCAGCATTTATTTCTCACAGTCCTTGGAGACTAGGAAGAGTAAAAGAGGACTGGTAAATACTTCTTAGCTCGTAGATGACTCCTTCTATCTGTGTTCACATATATTTAACTATAAAGAAGAAGACAAATTCTCATTATGAGAGCTCATATCATAATCACCTTCCAAAGTCAGCCTTTTTTTTTAAAAAATATCATTCACTTCTTGGTTATTTATCAACTTGTAACTTTGGGGAGAAAATATACACTCAGGTGACAGTATGTGTATTAACTCATTTATTCTCCAAATGAAATGGTAAGATCAGCATTCTTCTTCTCATGTTTGTAAGAATCACTCATTTGCCAAGGTCACAAGCTTGTAATAGAAATTCAGCTTTTGAATATAAACCTACTTTGCTTTGAAGGTTATACTCAAGTAATTTTCTTGCTCATTCTTTCTACCTGGTTGATCAATCTAATCACTTGAAAAATCTTGAAAATAAATATTCCCATATATATCAAGTGTCAGAACCAATGCATTCCACGGAGGAGGAAAGGGAGACCCACTGTATATCACAACACTATACACCATGCTCACTACTATCCCACAGTGCAAGGAGTGACACCAAAGGCAGAAATCAATAATGTTCTGTGATAACGGTGAAAGTGAAGTTAAAAGACTAATAATGTTCTTAGAACATTGTTTTTCTTGTGTACAGAGGAATCTTATCTAGATTTCAATGATACAGGATTCCCTTTTCTACCATTTGTTGTTATAAAAGGTGATCAAACAGTACTTGTATATATACTTCAAGAGCAAACTCAAATCATTAAGACAATTGATACTAATGCTTTCATAATGTTAAGATGATGCACTCAGTCAGGTATCAAAAGGAATTTTGAGTGTTCATGCTAAAATCTCAGATGGCAGTAACCTGCTAGTATGGGACAGTTTCCACATCTTCCTTAGCTGCCTCTAACTTCCACAAGTTATTCTATTTCTTGCTCATGGCATAGCATTTTCTCTTTCGGTCAAATTCTTCTTGAAATTATTCTGTGAAATAAAGACACAATTTCATAATCAAAAGTTAGTAACACTATCTTAGCAATATTGAAAACTGATACTTATTGCAGACCATCCTCCCCTTTTAATTTTTGTTGCTTTCTGCAAAATATCCTTAAGAATTGTCCTCTCCATTGTACTATATCAGGACTTGCTGACTTACTGCATCAAGCTATGTGTAACTATTACTAAATACACTATTTAGCTATTACTAACTAGTATTATTCATAACTGGATGGTCTCTGTTTTTGGCTGGCTGTCTTCTTGTCTCTCTCTCTTTCTCTCTCTTTCACACACATGAATGATGTGTTTATGGTATATATATATATATATTATTATACATATTATATAATATTATATATATAATATAATATAATATATATTATATATTATATATATTATATATTATTATTATATTATATTATTATATATATATTATGTAGACAAACTAAATTATCTGCCCCCCACACACACACCTGGTAGTACAAGCCTGGAAAAACCATCACTTTGGAGGGAGGGAGTGACAAGAGTATTAGGAATTAAAGTTCATATTTGTCCTTAAATATGTTCAAGGTCATTCTGAGCTACATGAGATACTGTTTCACAAAAAAAAATAAGAAAAAGAATTTCTTCATTTTCAAAGCAATGTTATGTATTTGTTTATCTGTAGAAAAGGGCAATAGTTTCAGATGGGATAGTTAGGTAAAAGTTTCCTGCTATGTTGTTCTGGACACCATTCTAAGGAGTCATTCAATCAATATGTTCTTATTGTTACTGTTATGTATATGGCAGTATATGGGGAAAGCCATATTAACCATATGCAGTCACAATCCTTTCATTCTGTAATTACATTTCCTTTTTATATTAGTTAAGATTGTGTCCAGGAGTCTGCATCTTCAGCTAATTCAGAGAAAAGGTTAACTTTCATATTGAATGAAGTATGAACACATAAACAGGGAGAAAGTCATTTTCAACCAGAGTTTTATGGTATACAGCAGTAGTTGATATAGACTTTCAAAGATGGAATGTGAGCATGAGAAATTTTTGAGATATAAAACATAAGGGAAAAAATAAATTGACGCTTTACTTAGCCTTAATTTCCAGGGGAGAAATGTCAAATTTTTGTGCACATACTCTCAAATTTACCCTAGTTTTGACTGTTTCTTTAAAAATAAGCAGATTCTGTATAAAACTGCATGTAAATATTATTGATTAGTTTAATTTCCCATCTTAGGGAGCGAGATGTTTGCTTTGACAGCAATGACCTTTGGATTGAGTTATGATTCATTTAGAGATGATAAGGAAACTAGAGAATAGAACACAGTATATCAACCAGCATCTTTTAAGACACATTACTGTTTTATCTCTGCATGAGTCATTGTGGCAAATGACAAAGAAAACAATAGAGTTGAAATATTACTGAAGGAATGACTCCAAAAGTAACAGTTTTTCATCTTATATAAAACACCTTAAAGCATACTTAATGACCTTCTTCAAGTATCTGGTTAGGAGAATACATAACACAAAAAAATCCTGATAAATAGTCATTTGTGATAATCATGTCCTTGAAGAGAAGAAACAGAGACTTGCATTATAGAAATTACTTAAAATTGAGAAATGCTTTAGGGTGGCCCATACCTGACTTTCTAAGATTTGGGGGTGTCAGACAAGATTTTTTCCCCCATAACTTCTAGTAATTATATTAAAAATTGTGTGATTTCTAACAATGTTAATGAGGAGGATTCATATTTGTTTTTCATTTACCATGTGTTTAGGCCCTAAACAAATTCTTACTGTCTTATTCATTGTTATTTTCAACATCCAAGTAAACTATTTTAACTTTGATTTTGTAGTTGAGAATTTGATATAAGTTAACAAAATAAAACAAATAACAAATAACAATGCCAAGATAAGATTTGAATCTTTGGTTTGTTAACTTGAGACACTGGTTGTGAGGTACTGAGGCAAATTATCTTTTTATAACATGCCAATGTCAATGGCTCCAAAATTTCATTCTCTCCTTTTAGTTTTCTATATTTTAAGTAATTGTCTCATGACTTTTCTAGGAATAAGGGGTTTAACAAAAAGCTTTTCATGTATTTGTAGTACTGTCTGGTCTTTGAGATGTGCAGTACTTCACCTAGTAGTTCTTTATGATGACCGCATATAGCTTGGAGCTGTAAATATGGCTCCGTGTTTAAGAACACTTGCTCCTCTTTCAGAGGACCACAGTTTGATTTCCAGCACCACATGGTGACTCACATGCATAAATTAGGTTCCCAGGGATCTGATGCCCTTTCTTAACTTCTGTGGACATGTACGTGGTATACAGATATATGCATACAATGCATACAAAACATTCATACACATAACATGAAATAAATTGAAAAAGAAAGGAAAACATGAAGTCTTTGAACTTTAAAATAAATATCTACATCACCTACCAAGAGAAACCTCTGAAGTTATAGTAGAAGGCATCAAGACCAGAATTTGATCCTCAGCTCCAAAGTACAAGAATATTGTTTCCTTATCCTTGATATAGAGTTAAGACAGCTGGCAGTTCCTTTCTTTTATCTGTATCTTGAAATCAGTGTGTTCTTTGAGTAGAACAACTCAATATTAGGTGATTAACCATTTCAAATGATATTTTTCTGGATCTCACATTTTCCAATGTTTCTGTATTTTTGGACATTTTTCAATAAATAAAAGTTTTAGACAGCAAAGCTTGCAAATGGCAAGCTGTCACTTAAGAGATGTTGGTATGGGTGCTGGTTTCTGACTCTAGTGTATATTCTATGTGAAACTGCCACCTAAGAGTAAGATGTGTTTCCCCAAAGACTTCATGAAGTCGATATAGCTACTTGAGTCACATGTTCAATTAGATACACATGATAACACTTGGAGTACTTAGTCTTCATAAGTGAAGTAGTTAAAAATCAATCCTTCAGTGAAGAATGAAGGAACGTGTTACATGAGTAGACAGTTTTCTCTGTCAAGGAGAAAAACCAGTGGTAATTATTCTTCTGTTGTTATTTAGTCATTGGTATATATATATATATATATATATATATATATACTGGGATGGCACAAACAAGGCACTTGAGATAAAATTTCTGAACACCTCATTGTTACAAGTAGGATGGGATGATCTAAAGCACATTTTATAGTAATTAGTTAATTTTACTTAACCAAGAATGTATTATAGATTATAGATAGTTAAACTGTAGAAAGCACCTGACTATGGATGATGACTAGAAGAATAGAAATATGTGAAATTGGTTTGGAAAATGTTTAGAGGAAATGGCAAATGCAAAATTAAGCATAACAGATGTATGGAGGTGTCTTTTAAATGATGAGCAGAAGAAAATATTCTGAAGAGACTGGACAGGATATATCATGGCAGGTGTGAGAGAAAAATGGAAAAATAGGTGATGCTATAGATATCAAGAGAAGAATTTCAAAATGCAGAGAGAAGTCAGACGGCTGTAAGGTAGAATTGCAGGATTGTATGTCACATTGCATTGGTTCAAACAGTCAAAATGGTGAGAAAATACACATAATATAAGAGGAGTAATATTTCTAAAGGTAGGTATTAGAATTGGAAGATGATTTTAATAATGATAAATAATGTGGAAACTGGAACAGGAGCTGTTCAGGACTCTGAGAATAAAATAATTAGCAAAACAGACTGAGTCCTGGGAAAGACAATCTTACTTGGGTATAAAATACAAAAAGCCTGGCTGAGTGCTCTTACTCCAGAAGAGCATATTTTGGTTCCTAGCACCTACATCAGGACACTCTCTTCTGGCCTCCTGTAGGTACATGCTTCCAAAATGGACAGACACATATGAACACGTAATAAAAGTGAAATAATCTTTTTTTTTTTTTTTTGGTTTTTTGAGACAGGGTTTCTCTGTGTAGCTTTGCACCTTTCCTGGAACTCGCTTGGGAGACCAGGCTGTCCTTGAACTCACAGAGATCCGCCTGCCTCTGCCTCCCGGGTGCTGGGATTAAAGGCGTGCGCCACCACCGCCCGGCAAAAGTGAAATAATCTTAACAATGATAGTTTAGGAACTAAATCATTACATTCAATACAAATCAAAGGTGAAGAATAGACTTAGAAGAAGTGTCTAATAATGTAGCATTTTAATATCCAATTTTAAAAATGAGAAGGCTCTGCTGGAATGTGGATGTGGTGGATAGGGGAGGATGAAAGGAGATAAATCACATCACTACAGACACAGATTAAAGCGAGTTCTAAGAGGTGGCTCTGCTTGTCATGTTCCAATTACAGACAGTAGCCAGTGTGGTTGAAGCAGAGTGAGAGCGGAGGTAGATGGTTATCAAATGACATAATAACTTTTCAATGACTGTGAATGAGACAAAAAAATCATTGATGTTATTTCAACAGATGAATAATATCATCTCACTTATGTTGTAGAAGTACCATTATGTGGGCATTGTAAAACAAAAATATATCATGAGGAAAATGGGGAAATCATATCTGAAACTAACTAAGACAAGAGTTATGGTGGTTTATACCATGATGATAATAGCAGAAATAATGGGAAGTAGTTGATAGGAATAATGATTTGATCATAATAACATGACATACATGTGTAAAATGATCATAACAAAACTTATTATTTTAACAATGAAGATATATTGATAATATAATTTTCCAAAAAAAATTAAAGGAAGTAAATTGAATTTTGAATATAAAGTAAGAATTGCCAGGATGCACTAAACAATAAGATGTGATCTACACACACACACACACACACACACACACACACACACACACACACACACACACACACAAAAGATGGTAGCCAAGGATGATACCTAGAAATTTTCTGGTAAGCAACTAGGAAAGTGAATAAGCTGTGTTGTTCAGCCTGTACAATATGTGGTAAGAGCAGTTGGCAAGCAATTGGAATCAAGTTAAATTTGACACAGATATAGTCAATTGGCAACTGAAAACACATATCAAATTAAGATATATGTACTGACATTTAGTGAAACCAGATGAGAGTTATGAATGTGAAGGCTATCAACCTACAGCTATAATTTATAGTTGTAGGACTGGCTAAATTTACTTCAGTAGGAAGTGTTTTGTTGTTGAAAAGGGAAGAGAAAGAGGAGCCTTAGGTCTTTGCCTTTAAATGTCTGGAGGAGAAAGACATCAAAAAACAATGAGACTGGAGATCATTAAAGAAAAGGTAGGGTTTTAGCTCCATCAGTAGAGTGCTGGCTCAGCATGCACAAAAACCTGTGTTCAATCCCCAGCACTACATGAAATTGAGCTGAATGGCATCAGCTTGTAATCAAATGCCAACCTTAGCAAGGTGGTGTTAGGAGGTTTAAGGTCATCTTTGGGTACATAGCAAGTTTGAGGCCAGCCTGTTCCAGGAGAACCTGTCTCTAAAAAATTAATAAATAACATAAACAATAATGAGAAGTCTGCTCAATAAAGGAAGGAGTCATCTGATCAGATACTGAAGTAACTGTTTGTAGAAGCATAGTTTGTTAAACATGTCCAAGTGTTGCAAATAGATCAAGTAAAATAAGGGTTTGGTATGAAACAATAAACTTGGAGATTTGATAGTCATAGAACTTGGTTGGAAAAGAGTAAATTGAATTAGAAACAGTCCATAGTTTCTTCATGACACTGGATACCATAGTATTACATTATTTTCTCTAATATCCCTCAATCATGTATAAAAATATAGAAGAGCAAATATTAGGGTTTTTCCAGAGGGTTTTTTTTTTAAATAAGAATCCAAGAGTATTGAGAAAACTGATGAGATATTAATGTATAAATTAGTTTAATATAACTAACAGCATGGTCTAGTTTTGGAAAGGAGGGTGATGAAGGCAAGAGGATTAATAAATGCACATAAAATAGAAAACTAAATGAATTAACTTAATGATATTGGCAAATTAAACTAGTTTTTAGAGGGAAGATAGTGGGTGCCAGGGAGGTTAATAAATTTCCACAAAGCAGAGACATTAAGGAATGTTTGTTAGCGATAAAATGAAAGAGTAATGCTATTAGAATGAGATTTCTGGTAGAATGAATAATTGTGGCTACAAGTTCAAGATAAGGAAATAAATATTTACAAGGAAGAGCAGGTTCAAGTGACGATAGAGCTTGAATATTCCTAGATATGTGTATCTGAACAAAGTCTAGGAAGGGGTCACTGGGATTGATGAGTGGCAAATAAACTCCACATTAGGGATTTTGGAAGTATCATCCCAAAGCAATATTAAGACAATTCATATTTGTGATATATGTTAAATCATTAAGATACAAAGTAATATTATGCATGGAGCATTTACATCTTTAGCATATTGCAAAGAGTTGTTAGGGAACCTCAAAATCTCATTGTTCCTCATAGCAACTGTAAAATAATTTCTCTCTTTTCTATACATTTGATCGAAATAATATCATGAATTTGTGTTTTATCCAGATAATATATGTTTATCACTATTTGAAAGAACAACTTTTTTTCAGTCTCAAATTTTTTAGGCTCAATATTATATTACATATTTTTCCTCTTTTCAGGGTTATTCTTTTATTTTTATATAGCATGTGCTTTTCCCTTTCCTCAGATATGACACAGAAGTGGTAAAACATTTTGACACTTCCTATATTTGAAAATAATCTTTGTTCTGTATTAGTAGGTGTTCAATGGACGATTCAAGGCATAGAGTTTTACATTGAAAGTCATTTTTGCATTTGTGATTACATTGTTCCAAAGTCCTCCAGTTCTTGCTAAAGTACTTCAGTGGTCCAATGCAACTCTGACTTATAATTTTGGGTGTTTTTGTAATTCTTTCTGTATTGGCCATATGCTGACATTTAGTGATGATGTGTTCTGCTCTACTCATCCTTTTATTTATTATATACTCATCCTTTTGCTCAATAAACAAGGGAGATGTTAAGCCTTTCTAACCAGCAATCACATACATCAGTTGTAGAAATGTTCCCTTTTTTCTTTTCTTAATATATATTTTAAGTGTTTTTGTCAATGTTGCTCAAATTCTTTTTTTTTTCATTTTTCTTTATTAAGAAATTTTCTACTCACTCCTCATGCTATCCACAGACCCCCCTCCTCCCTCCTCCCATCCCCCAGCCCTCTTTCCCAAGCCACCCCACATCCCCATATCCCCCAAATTGAGGTCTCCTATGGGGAGTCAGCAGAGCCCAGCACACTGAGCCTAGGCAGGTCCAAGCCCCTTGCCACTGCACCAAGGCTGTGCAAGGCGTCACACCACAGGCACCGGATTCCCAGAAGCCTGCCCATAGACCAGGGACAGATCCCAATCCCCCTGCCTGGGTGCCTCCCAAACAGTTCGAGCCAAACAACCGTCTTCCTTATCCAGAGGTCCTAGTCCAGGCCCATGGAGGCTCCACAGCCATGGGCTTCCACTAGTGTGGCTGGTCATCTCTGGACGTCCTCCCATCATGATCTTGACGTCCCTTGCCTGCAATATCTCTCCTCTCTCTCATCAATTGGATTCCCGGAACTCAGCCTGGTCCCTGGCTGTGGATCTCTGTATCTGCCTCCATCAGTCACTGAACAAAGTCTCTATGATGACAGCTAGGCTATTTGCTAGGCTGGTCACCAGAGTAGACCAGTCCAGGCACCCTCTGGACCACTGCCAGCAGACCAAGACGGGGTCAACTTTGTGGATTCCTGAGAGCCTCCCCAGCACCCTGCCTCTTCCTAGTCCTATGATGTCCTCATCTATCATGGTATCTTCCTCCCTGCCCTCCTACTCTGTCCCTGTTCCAGCTTGACCCTCCCATTTCCCTATGTTCTCATCCCCCACTCCTCGCCCTCTGTGAACCCCCCCCCCAACCCAGTACACTCATGTAGATCTCATCTACTTCTTCGCAGGGTCATCCATGTGTCCCTCCTAGGGTCTTTCCCTGTTAGCTAGCCTCTCTGGAGTTGTGGGTTGCAGTCTGGCCATCCCTTCCCTCACATTTGAGTGAGTACATACTATGTTTGTCCTTCTGAGTCTGGGTTACCTCACTCAAGATGATATTTTCTAGTTCCATCCATTTGCCTGCAAATTTCATGATGTCCTTGTTTTTTACTGCTAAGTAGTACTCCATTGTGTATATGTGCCATATTTTCTTTATCCATTCTTCAGTTGAGGGGCATCTAGGTTGTTTCCAGGTTCTTGCTATTACGAATAATGCTGATATGAACATAATTGAGCATGTGTCCTTGTGGTAAGATTGGTTGCTCGAATTCTTAAGTGGTCTTTTAATAAAAATTCCGGGGCCAGATATTGGGGTAAATGCTGAAAGATCAGAGAGACAAAGGAACAAAACACTGCCACGTCTTACCTCTAGGACTCCTCAGTTTGAAAAATCTCTAGTTCCTGTCTCCTCAGGCCTAATATACTTTTTTCCGCCCAGCCATCACTTCCTGGGATTAAAGGCCTGTGTGCTTCCCAAGCAAATGCATGAGATCTCAAGTGCTAGGATTAAAGGTATGTGCCACCACTACCTGGCTGTTTCTCTCCTAGACTGAGTCAATCTCATGTAGTCCAGGGTGGCTTTGAACTCACAGAGATCAGTCTGGAGTGTTAAGATTGAAGGTGTGTGCTACCACTGCCTGGCATCTATGTTTAATCTAGTGACTTGTTATGTTCTCTGATTTTCAGGCAAATTTTATTGGGGTACACAATATATCACCACATGTATGAAGTAATGACTATCATTATTTGTCTTTAAGAACTTAGAAGACTAGAAAAGAATGATTGTAGGAAATTTTATAAATAGTAATTCTTTAATAGCTTGGAATGAATGAAATTAGAATGATCAGGTCTGTAAATCATTATATTTCTCCAATTTCCTGAACCAATTACTAGTTTTATACTAACAAGGGTACCTTTTTAGTTGAAAGATGGCTGAAGTGATTCCATATATTTTGCTACATATATGATAACGTCCAGAGACTAAAGATAGGCCAACCAGATCACAACTTCTTTTTATTGACTAAAGTACATACGATTACCCTTGAGCCAATCCCTGACTGTGAAAGTAGAACAATGGCACTGACCAAGATCTATACCTTCATTAAGAAGAGTGTCTGAAGTGCCCGAGTCACGTGGTACAGGACTGCAGAAGTGAACTATATTTCTTCTTTACAAGAGGGAAGTGGATTTTGAGTAGTGAACTAATTGTAGTAGAGGAAAGAATTCTCAAGACTTTCCCATCAATCTTTAAATATTCAATAAACCTCTGTTAGAATAAAGAGTTCCACTAGAATAAAAATATAAACTTCCTGAAAATTGTGGGAAAATAAAGTCAATTTTTCTAATGGAGTTTTCTCTAATGAGTATTATTTCCTGTCAAAGACTAAATTTATTAGTATGCCAGTCAAATTTCTATTATAAGAATATTTGTTTATCACTGTCTGGTGTCTAAAATAAGACAAACCTCTCTAACTCAAAAATGTCCTTTATATAATACATAGAGATAAAAGAAGCATGTAAGAAATATAACTATATTTTGTGATCATAAGTAAATGCTATTGCAAATTCTTGAGTCTTCCCTGTGACGAACGGGTGTCTGAAAAAAATGAAAGTCACCTCTAACTGACTTCCTGTTTCCTGAGTACCTAGGAAATGAATTACAATTCTCCAACTTGCCTTATAAACTGGAGTGAACTAATTATAATACTTTCACAGTTCAGCCTGCTTAAAAATCAAACTGTGCAAGTTGAGATAAACCTACTGGCAATTAAAAGTCAGGAAGATGTATTATCTTCAGTTGCTCTCGGGACTTCTTGAAGTTTGGAAAGTCCCATCTGTTTTTCTTATAGTTTGGTATTTTCCATTGATTGTAGAAGCTCTTTGAGGCACTGTTGACTTGCAGATATGCAAATTAT
This sequence comes from Peromyscus attwateri, assembly GCA_902168425.1. Lineage (NCBI taxonomy): Eukaryota > Metazoa > Chordata > Mammalia > Rodentia > Cricetidae > Peromyscus > Peromyscus attwateri. Next base: position 5,602 of record CABHPP010092033.1, on the reverse strand, counting down.
CTTTACCCAAGCGTGCTTCCTTTCTGAAATGGAAAGTTTACAAGCAAATACACAGCAAGAAGTCATGGTACATTCACCTCAGAGCTTGAAAAATGTATGCCAGGTCTCATAAGTAAAATTTCAACTTGGAAGAGACAGGCAGTGAAAGCTTACAATATTTTTCAGTGTTGTGGATTAGGGAAGAGGAATGGCATTTAAAAAAAAAACTTTAGGTGAGTTGCACAGATTAGAATAAAAATAATGTCTCTGAATAAGCTGAATAAAGCTCAGAGTATTCCTTATTTGAGTTTTTTTACTTCATTCCAGTTTTCCACAGCAAATTTATTTAATTCAACATTAGGAGAACATATTCAGAAAACTGTAACCTGCAAAGATGTTATTCTTTCACACAGACAGTTCATTGACATTAAAGATCTGCAAAGATTAAAGAGGTAATTTTATAGTTTCATTAAGTCACATGTAAACTCAGTTCTGTGATTATCAATCATAGTTGGTTGAATCAACCTTTTTATATGGATTTGGAGTTAAAAGGCAAAAATGATAGATAATTGATCTATTAGCAGAACAATAGCTATTTTACAACCTAAAGAAGTGAATCAATATGTATATTCATTCATATAGACATGACATTCACTGACATTATGTCAAGCTCCCAATCCATCACAAAATACTTGTTTCAAATTTAGCTCACAAACACTGCAAATATGATTCTGTAAGTACTAAATTCCTTTACTTCTTTGAATTTATCAAAGTACCTGAAAAAATTCAGTTCTCTGTTGACAATTTTGATTTATCATGTGAGATTTTCATGAATTTGATTACCTGTGTGTCAAGAATAATGCATCTAGTAAGTAACTAAGAAACTAAGCTTGATTTATGCTGATTTATTTATAATTTCTGTGCACTGAAGAGCCACATATGTGTATGCAATCGATTGCATTTCTAATAATATTCAGTATATAAAACATTTAACACATAGTAACAAATAATGTTTACAATATTCCTAGGGTGTGTCTAGTTCAGTGTCAAATGTGAAGTAAGATGGCTAGGAGTTAGAACACATGGTTGCTGTACCTATATACAGGGTAAGCTCCTTTGAGAATTTAGTGTTTGGAACGAAATTGAACAGCCTGTACTACAGAATGAATGTATCTGCCCATGTTCTTCTAATGTATAATGTTGAAATTCCCTCTCCAATGTGATTTTTTGAAGAGGTATAGCTTTAGGGAGGTGATTAAGTCACAAGGCTTACTCCTTTATTGTAGTCGGAAGGTTTCTCCAGTCCTGCCCAGCCCTGTGGTCCTGAAGCTACTTATAAAATAATCACTCAGAAGCTTATATTAATTATAACTGTTTGGCCATTAGCTCAAGTTTATTACTGACTGGCTCTTAACACTTAAATTAGCCCATAAATCTTATCTATGTTTAGCCATGTGGCTTGGTACATTTTATCAGTTCTGCCTTGTCATCTAGCTTCCTTTGTGTCTGGCTGGCAACTCCTGACTCAACACTTCCTCTTCTCAGAATTCTCCTTGTCTTCTTGCCCCACCTATACTTCCTGCCTGGCTAGTTGCTAATTAGAGTTTTATTTATCAATCAATCAGAGCAACACATATTTACAGCATACAGAACAAAATCCAACAACACTTTATGAATGGGATTAGTGCTTCCAGAGAAGAAGCCTCCAAGAGTTCATTCAACTCTTCGAGCATGTGAGAAACAGATGCTTTAATAAAGTTGAAAGACCTTTTCCAATGAAAATATTTCTGGCAATATGTACTTGGATTTCTCAGTCTCAAGAATTGTGATTAATAAAGCTCTTTTGTTTTAAAATTATGTGACATAAAAGTGTTTGTTAAAGCAAGTCAAATGTTCTAAGGTAGCTTATAGATAGAATAATGTGCTGATCCTGCTTGTCAAACTAAGTAAAAGTCAGCTGGAGGCACTAACTACATATTTACAAAAAAAAGGAGGACCCAAAAATGTGAGTGAACGTTGTTATGGATGTATTTGAAAAAAATGATCACACAGCTTTTATCTAAGTAATAGAGAATATAACTGGGACCAGAGTGAGTAGAAGGAATTTAGAAGCAGAATTCTTCCTAGTTTAAGAGTATTGCATTTGGATTGTTGCATTTCTGTTAAGGAGGCTTGAGCTGTTCATATCTGTCAGATGGTGGCACAGTGCTGCTTGAATCCTTGATTGTTTGTTTCTATTTCTAGATGTCACCATCCCCAGGCAATCATTCCATTGGTTTAAGGTTTAAGGCTTCTTGTAAAATGTGCTTTGTTGTATATTTGTGCTTTCTTCTTTTCTTACAGAAATGGTGTTTTCCTATAGTTATCATTCTACTTATTTTTTACTCTATATTTGACACACTCATTATGTTCTAATTTTCTGCACTTGTATATATCTATTCTGGCACTTATAAATACTATGAAATACTTGCAATTTCTATATGAAATTCTTGTTTAAGGTATTGTACCTATGCAGCTCATTTAATATGAATTTCTAGTCCTTGAAAGTTATCATTACAAACTATTTAGGATAATTAAAAAATACAGAGTAGTAGTAAGTCTTCTAACAATCAAATTTGTGGCCATGTTAGGTATGTTTTCAAGGTCAAACAGGAATATATTTTAGTTAGACAGATGGTCTTCAAACACTTCAGAGACATATAGAATATGATATTTAAGATGTTTTAATAACCTAAGACTTTTCATGACAGTAATATATGTCTATTCCTAGTACCACCAATTTACTTCAAAAAAAGAATGATGGGTATTAAAGAACCTTCATATGGAATTTGCTTTTATTGTGGCAAAGTTAGCCACTGGGCAAGAAACTGCCCTTGTCCAACTACTGACAAACAGGACACAAAAGAAGGCAACTGCTGAACTTTGCCAAGACAAGGTAGGACAGTCCTTAAAAATTTTTCTGCCTTACAAAAGTGTCTGTCAGATATTCTAGACCTATTGACTGAAGATGGATACTCCAATCTTGCAGAGGAACCTGGACAGCCACATGTTTCTGTCATTTCTATAGTTTTAGAATTTGCTTGCTCTGCACTTATATTCTTTTCAGGTCTTTGATGGCATGAAAACCAGATAGTTATAGTTACAGTTTTCCTTTTCATGAAATTCAGAATAGAAACTTACAAAAAAAGATGTAAAGCTTATAAGGTTGAGAAACATAAAAGCTTAAGTTGTTTATTTAAGAAGATGTTTTAAGGTCTAAAAAGATATTTTTAGGATGGTAATGTGAGTTATGACAGAAAATGGTTTGGTATAAAACTTTGGTCTTACTAAGATAGGGTAGATAATACAGTACTTTCTCTGAATTTGCCAAATACACATGGACCAGGTATTATAAATGTAATACTTACCTGATAATTGTTATTTTATATTGTTTTACTATGTTAGAGTTAAAACCCTTCCTTTTTATTTAGACAACATCTGACAATTGTTCTTATTGTATATAGTTTTACTGTGTTAGAGTTAAACGCTTTCCTTTTTATTTAGACAAATAGGGAAATGTTGTAGGATATTTGTACACTGTGTGAAAATGTATTGCTGTGATTGGTGTAATAAAATCTGAATGGACAATAGCTAGAAAGAGGTTAGGCAGGACTTCAGAGGACAGAGAGGGCTCTGGGAAGAAAACGGGCAGAGTTACCAACCAGACAGAGAGGAAACAGGAAGTGCAAGATGAAAGAGAGGTAACATCACATGACAGAACATAGATTAATAGGTTAATTTAAGTTGTAAGAGCTAGTTGAGACAAGCCTAAACTAAAGGCCAAGCTTTCATAATTAATAATTCTCTTTGTCATTATTTGTGAGCTGGAGGCCCAAAGAAAAATCTGTCTACACTCATTAAAATTTGGAGTACCTCATCAATAAGCTTCTTATTGGAACAGTATGTTCAGTTTTCTAATGTGATTTTAATATTTTTCATGTTCATTTTTAATAGTATCTTGTTATCAGTTACTATTTCATTGTCAATTTTATTCACCAGAATTGTATTTTAACCAATCAGTTTTCAGGCCACTAATATCAATGATGTCTTTCAATGATGAAAAAATACTAATTTGGGTATATTTCAGAACTTTTAAAAACCAGTCTCAGCTGGATAGAGATTAAATGAAGCATACCAACATGCAGTGAGTTTCTGAGCACTGAAATATTTCTTCAAAGGTGGAATGGACATTTAAGCATCAGTTATTGCATTGTAGTGTTTTAATCATTAAGTGACTATGTAGATTAGATTGTGGCAACATCTGTCAGACTTAAGGTTATTAGACATATGTAAGGTAGACTAGGAGTACCATTGTAAGTCATGGGTGTTGGGTGGTAGAAGAGACATTAGCAATCATCTAATCTGGATATCTCATTTTCCCTAGTAACAAACAGAGGCAAGAACAGGCTAGGTACTTATTCAATTTTCCACAGTTAGTTGGTGGCAGAGGCTGTACCAGAATTTCCTGCTTCACAGAACATTGCGTTTTCCATTACCTCAGAATAATTCTAAATTGCATGGTTCAGCAGTAAATACTTAAGTTGCTTCCAAAGGGCAGAGGATGTCACTGAGACAGAAAAAGTATGCAGAAAGGAGAATCTATAGGTTTTCTTATGAGGAATAGTTCATGGGAAATGTTACTAGTACTTTTATAATGACCCATGATCAATTTGATTGCTATTTACAGAAATAATTATAAAGTAATTTTCACATTTTCCCCTACACCTTATTATGTAACTCATATTCATTCGCTCTGTGCCCCAGGCAAAACTTCATTAACATTGTCTTTCCCCTTTAAATCAACACACTACATATTTTTATGGCTTTCAACATTTTTTAACAATTAAGATTGTATAATAAACAAAAACATTGCAGAAAGCTTTACACCATGCCTTGAAAAAAGCTGTGAGGCTTGTATCCAGCTATCATTGACTGATATGTAGAAATTAGATGACTATTTGCCTCCTATAGAATTTGGTAAGAAATTCTTGCAAGATACATGTTCCATTTTCAACTCTAATGGAAAAGCTTATGAGAAAGTGTAGCACTGTTTAAAGCCCTTGTCACCATACTTTATTTCAGTGAGGCTTCATTTTTATCTACACTGACAATGGCAGACCACAAAATTCGATCCTGTTACTTTTCCTTTGAGGTTAAGTAAACAACAGCAGACAAATCTGCTATTGTTACAATGGTGTAATTTGAATGGGAAATGTCCTCCTCTGGCTCCTGAATTTGAACATTGGTCCCCATCTGGTTGCACAGTTTGAGATGGTTGTGTAATCTTTAGAAGGTTATGTCACTGGGGTAGACTTTGATGTTTAATAGGCTGCCCACACTTGCTATTCTCTCTCTAAGTCCTGAGTGCAGATGTGAGGTGAAGACTAGGCCTCATATGTATGCTGCCATGTCTTACTCCCTTCTTCCCTTAAATCCCTTCTTGTCAGGTATTTGGTCAGAGCAGTGGGAAACTTAACTAATACACAGGGTTCTATGAATTTCCAGAAACAAAGACATTTTATAGTTGTGGAGAGTGAAGACAGAGAGGCATTTAATACTTCTTAGAGCAGAGGGTAGCTAAAGT
>CABHPP010092022.1:25969-36446 GCA_902168425.1 Peromyscus attwateri | reverse complement strand
TGTGTGTGTGTGTGTGTGTGTGTGTGTGTGTGTGTGTGTGTGTGTGTTTCCAGATACCAAAACCACTATTCTGGGACAAAAATATTCTTTCCTAATATACTAGGTCAGGATCGTCATAGGTAACAGATGAATAATGAATTCTTCATAAGCATCCTGATATGTGTTTACTGAGGAGAAGGGTGATGGAGAACATGATGAAACCACTGTCTTCACAGAATTTGGTCTATCGCATTCGTTTACTTTCCTTTGAACTGTGTTTTAATCAAAGCAGGTTGATTTCTTCTTGGTGAAAATGTTTCATTTCAAACCACTTGGAGTTTTATAGGTTTTCTACCACATTTTATTGGATCCTTGTAAATCTTATGAAATTCTGGAATGTCTAGACCATAAAAACCTGTCATTTGAACGTGTTTTCTATGGAGATGTTTCTTCTCCATGCAGACTCACATGTCTGCTTGCACAAATGTGTAGAGGGGGAAAAAAGTTTTAAGATACTCCCACTGTGCCTGAGTTAAAAGATCACCTTTTTAGCTGACTGGAATTTTACTTGTCACCAATAGACCCTTTATTGAACTATCAAAAAGGCTGGAGCCACTCATAATAATAATAATAATAAATTTTACTTCTCAGTATGCTCTCCTGGTGTCTCTCACTTTCAATTCTTTTAAATACATATTAAACATACTAAATATATCTATGAGAATGTTAAAATCAGTGATGGACTTTATCATGAATGAATGCTCTTCCTCATTGAGAAAGATGTATGCTAGTGACTGAAAACCAGATTCCAACCCCCTCCACTGCCCATTAAAAACTCAAACAAATTCTGGAAGAAAGAAAAAGTGGTATATAGCTTTAATGAAACAGAACAAAGCCCCTGAGTGCTATGGAATGAATTGACCCTTTCTTCTCACAAAGTTTATCAATTTGGCCTCATGGTAAGCAGGAACAAATTGGCATATAATTTTCCATTTATTTGTCTAAAGCATTGACTGCCAGTCATGCGTGAGGGTTCCTGTGTTGTCTCTTCTAAACTTATTTGCCTCAAACTGCTCTGTTACCAATGTAAACCATATCTGTGCATGGGTGAGCATGAATGGCGAAATCCAAACCATGCCTTTCATGTTAATTTTACGAATTTTATGCAAAATCACTTTCGTACCCTAAAAATGAAGGAAAAATGTGCCAACTCTGCTCATATCTTCAGACGGTTGATGTCTGACTCCAGGAAAGGCTTTGACATCAAGAAATCTTTCCCTTCCTGGAGAAGGAGTGACAGTCTGGCACTGAGCACCAAGCAGGTGCCCTTGCTTGTAAAGAAAGAGCAGCATTGGTTTCTCAATCTTTTATGTTGGAGCCACACGAGTCCACCCTGGAGGAGGGGTGAATACCCAAAAGAAGCAAGGTGATAGAGTTTTCTCCGACCCACAGGATACACAGTTGGAGCTGTGTGACTGTCACACCCAGAATCTTCCCATGAAGGATGCTGCCACCAATTTAGGCTCTGAAAACCTGGATTCCCAGTTGGTTTTCTCTGACACTTACTGTGCTCTGTGACCTCATTCATCATTTCTCTGAGCTTTGTTCTTGATTTGAACTAAAATGTAGCTGACACTTTTAATTCACTTAGTTGCCTAATTGAATAGCTCACTAAAAGGTCTCTCTGGTCTTCAAAAGCCAAAGATCAAAAGCATTTGAGTGACATCTGAACATGCAGCAGCACAATGAATTGGCCTGGGATTAACACAGAATTGTTAAACTCATAACCCTTATAAGTTGATCCCGTAAATAAATATTAAGAATGTGATCATAATATGAACTGTCCCCTTCATAGCAGATGACCTTGATTTTTATGTTTTCTCCCAGATCTTCAGAGTCACGCATTCATGTCACTAAGGAAAGTAAGTTCTAAGATCACAGGAAGCCGTAAGATACAATCCATATTTCAATCTATCAAAACAAAAGGAATGGAGAGAGGAAATTCAGAATGGCTTATCTTAAAATTAAAGACACAGTACAATAATTCTTAAAGAAAAAAAATAACTCTGTCTGCCCTGGCACTATATAAGATGTGAGTTCAAAATGCACGTAGGGTTTTAGTGACAAGGAAATCTCACTAAGTCAGTGATCTTGGTGTCACAGCCTCCAACAGACGTACTTACTATGACCTAGATGTAAATACAGTCCGACTCTCAGAAAAAGAAACCACCCTGATGCACTGGGAAAAGAAAATATTCTAGAGGTAAGAAGATGCCGCTTGACACAAGAGCCCTGCCTCTTACTAGTCAGCTCTCCGTCCAGGTCATTTCCCAGCCTGCCAGATGAAATTAGCCACACTGTAGATAAAATTATGTGAAAATTATACTTTCGGCATGAATGCATGTAACTATTTTTAATTATAAAGTAATTAGTCATATTACATAATAACATAATCCCTTTCCACACATATTTACTTGCCACCAAAGTCTATGAAAAATAAATTACATTAAATGCAAATGAAGAAAAACAGCATGAACTTTAAAAGGTCTAAATTACAAAGAACTTTTAAAAATACCTTATTCTGTTAAAAAGTACTACTTCAAGCCTGGACACTGAAAAGGAATCAAAGTCACGGAGTTGTTGTAAAATCAATTTTAATAGCATTTACCATACCATGGAAAGTATTTATGACCCTAAAATACATAAAGTAACTCTAAATTGGAAATTTGGGGAGAGAGGAGAGAAAGCATCATTCATACAGCATCACAGTTGGGTTAAGAACAAGCTGCTAGCAATTTCACACCTTGCACAACAGGCCTTTGGGAAACCCGGGAAGTGCAGTTGCACACCCAAAGCAAGGTGTGCACTGAGGTGGATGTCAGAAAGCAACAGAGAATCAGTGTGCATATGAGACAGAGGGGCACTATAGCCCAGCAACAGGAAAGGGAGGCAGAGACCGACAGCAGAGGATTGGGGGGGCAAAGGAAGAACTGAACTTCAGTCTGTTGCTTGTATTAAAATATATATTTTATATATTTCTTATATATAAGTATATATATACATAAATCTGGCAATACACTCAAGTAAATTCCAACTTCACAGTAAGCCAGTGGAAGTATACTTTTTCTAACGGAATTGGAACTCAGTATTAGACTTTGGTTTCTAATTCTTTGATCTTTCTCTATACTGCAGAAAGAAGAAAATCACTTTCTAAGTTTTCCAAACCTGTTAAAGAAGATGCTTAAATATACAATGACTTTGAATTACCCTAGTGTAGCTGGAGTTTTTTCTCCGGGTCCCACCAAGCCCTGGCAGTCCAACAGCCCACTTATAAAATAAACACACAGACGCTTATATTATTTAAACTGTTTGGCCTAATGGCTCAGGCTTCTAGCTGTCTAGTTCTTACATCTTAAATTAATCCATTTCTATAAATCTATACCTTGCCACGTGGCTCGTGGCTTACCGGCATCTTCACATGCTGCTTGTCATGGCGGCAGCTTGCAGTGTCTCCCTCCACCTTCCTGTTCTCTCAATTCTCCTCTCTGTTAGTCCCACCTATACTTCCTGCCTGGCTACTGGCCAATCAGTGTTTTATTTATTGACCAATCAGAGCAACACATTTGACATACAGACCATCCCACAGCACCCTAGGGATAGAAATGCCCATATTTCCAAAGTAATTGTAATAATTATCCATTTTTCTTCAGTCACTTACTCTGCATAGGCAAAACTAGCCTCCAAGTTTATCTCATTTTATCTTCCTACTGGACCTGTGAGGTGGACATTACCAATGTGCAACAAATCTGGGTGTGGTAGTTAGTATGTGACTGAAATACCAACCCTTTGGGAAGTGGAGGCAGGGGGATGAGGAGTTCAAGGTCCTTCTCAACTACACACCAAGTTAAGGCTAGTTTTGGTTACATGAGACCCCATGAGGGAAAGTTAAATGAAAATCATAACAAAAACTTTTCATAGATGAAGGAACTGAGACAAGGGGGTGGGAAATGAAGAAACATGCTCAGCTACTGAATGGTAAATGAAATTCTAACCCAGGCAGTGGGCTTCCTACTCTTCATTATATTTCCACACCTCACTTAAGTTTATTACCAAAGTGGAATGAATTGTTTTTTAAAGTTTCTGTAGAGCAAGTTGTGGTTATAAATTGGAACATTGTCCTGTAGGATTCCTATTACTGCCATTTCCTTCTCTAAGTACAAGACACACCTTGCTTTCGTGGCCCAAGAGCTCATCTTACCTTTACAAGACAATATCCAGGCTCCTTGTTCGCTACCAAAATTCAGTAGGGGGTCCTCCCTAAATGTTCTCTCTCACTATGCAAAGACCAAGGACTTCAACTAATAAACATACCAACTAATTAATACATAATGATGCATAATTCATATCTGTCTCAACATGACTGCACCTGAAGAAGGATTGCAGTACAGTAACTACAATACTAAAAAGCGTTATTGTCTCATCAGGAGATAGTGTCCCCCATGGAAAAGATCCATCCATGAATTTGGTTCTCAGATAAACATGAACTTCAATCCTGTATCTACTACTTGCTGGTTATGTGATCTTGAACTTCTCAGCACCCCACTACTCTCTCTAAAGTTAAATAATAATATCAGCTCTAAGGCAATGCCAAGTCATTTTGGTATCAATGATCAGGTCCAAAAAATTCTCTTGTTTGATATCATTATTATGATTGTAAGTTGCCCTTGTTTTATAGGACATCTTATATATTCTTGCCACAGAGTAATTTATAAAAAGAGATCAGAGGGCTGCAGATGTAGCTCAGTTAGTAGAGTACTTACTTGCCTGGCATTCAAGAAGCCCTGAACCATCAGAACCTAATAAACCAGAAACTGAAGTACCTGGAGTCCTGAAAGTGGAGATAAGAGGACCAGGATTTCAGAGTCATATGCCACGCAAGCTGTGTCCTGTGGAATGACTGTTGTAGGAGTAACCAACTGCTTCTGGGCTGGACTTGAGTTTCTATAAGCCTGGTTGAGAACTCGGAACTGTCAAGGTTATAGGCCCCAGTGGGGAAGCTACAACTGTTGTTTTGCTGAAGGGTCGTGTTATCAACCAGCTTTCTACACATTCATGTTTATACCCACATATTCCTATTGTTCCCAACCTTCATCAGAGAAGCTTCTTACTGCAGCGTAACTGGCCAAAGTGCTGAGGCTAAATTGCAGTGGAGTACTCAGGCTTCTATAGGACCTCTATATCACCTCTTCCGAGGCTCGGGGAACATCACAGAAGAGGGGCGGAAAGAATGTAAGAGCTGGAGGATGCAGAGATAGGCAACAAAGAAGACCTCTTCTGGACATGGCATACTTACTGCACTCATGACCTCACTGTAGCTTTGGTTATCTACACACAACCTGCACAAGAGTTAGGCCATCATTGTTTCCTCATGCATGAGGGAGAAAACCATGAGATCCCATCACTTCCTGAGGTGCGAATATTGACAATTAATGGTTGTTGGGAGGAGTGTTATTTTCTTCAATGTTCTAGCCACTGACAGGTCACTTCTACCTACACTGAGCAAAAAACTCTAATGAAACTCAGTGGGTCACACACAACAAGAAGACCTGAAATTAGGAGGGAAGACCATTGGGATGACTGCTTTCCTTCAGTCAGAGAGGGAAGGAAATAAGAGAGAGAAATGGGGGATGAAAACAACTAAAATTAATTATGCAAATTATGAGGAGGCTGGAGAGATGACTCAACAATTATTAAGAGTACACACTGCTCTTGCACAGGGCCTGAGTTCAGTTCCCAGCACCCATTCGAGGCAGCCCACAACCGCCTATTACTCCAGCTCAGGGGACCTGATACTTCTGTCCTGCCTCTGTGGGCACCTGCACTCACTTCTGCATGCTTTCACACACACAAACACATATATACATAATTAAAAATAAAATAGATGTTTCTTTTTTAATAACATTTGTTTGTTTGTTTTTGTTTGTTTTTCCGAGACGGGGTTTCTCTGTGTAACTTTGATTCCTGTGCTAGAACTTGCTCTGTAAGACCAGACTGGCCTCAAACTGAGGCCAGAGATCCACCTGCCTCTGCCTCCCAAGTGCTGGGATTAAAAGCATGAGCCACCACAGCCCAGTTAATAAATGTTTCTTAAAATAAAATATAAATGTATGAAACTGTAAAACAATAAAAATAAATAAGAATCAGGGAAAGTTTTAAGTTCAAGGTCATCCTCAGTTACATAGTGAGTTTTGGGGCCAGCCTGGGCTACATGATACTCTGTGTCAAAGGGGAGGGGGGAATCTTAATGAAATCCACTTCAGATGTGTCTCTATCAACATAGTTTTTTCATATTGCATGAGAACAGTCAAAAAATGCTGACAGAAACATCTAGTCTTTGGCTTCACAAAAACTGATCTTTCAAATTGCTCTCACACCTCTCCTTTCCATAAAGTAAACCTCCTTTGGCAGAAATGAGCACTCCTGTGCCAAACCTTGGTGATGCCAAACTTGAATGTAGTTTAGGCATTCATTCAATGGCATCGCAGATTTCTCACCCCCTGAGACATATGGTGTGCCGCATTTCTATAAAATACGATGGGAAAATCCTGACTCCTGACAATCTGGTGTGGTGTGTGCCTACTGCCAGCGCCCACCTTGTCTTTAAAAATGAGCAGCATGTTAAACAGAGCGCACTGGATGCGACTTCACCAAGATGTCATCCGTTTGCTTCTGGATGTCAAGAGAAGGCTTTTAAAGCAGCTAAGACACTGCGTTTCCTCCCGCACAGCTATTGTTCAGTAGTTGGTTTCCAGAGGCACATCAAGTGCTCAGGTCGTTAACAGTCTACTGAACCAGTTGGACGCAAAGAATGGGGCCCTTGTTTCCAACAAAGTATAATTCAAAAAGTATAGAAGAGCCTTCCCAAACTCAACACCAAAAAAAGCAAAGTGAAGGCGAAAGCTTGGCTGTTGGGGGAATGCTAGTGCTGGAAGAATTGAGGTTGAAAGAAAAGTGTTCACACGTTTGTAACATGTTTACTGCATGTTGGGCTCTGGGAATACAGTGGTAATATAGATGATACACTCTACGGGTTCAAAGCAAGCCTGTACACAGGGTCCTTTAGACTGGCATGACGTCTTGGGAAATTGTTAGAGCCAAGAGAGCTGAGATGGCAGGGGTAACTGATGGACTTTGACATCACAACCCTGGTATCTACGTCCTGCATCCTTGGCCCAGTTACTAAACCTCTCTGGCCTTCAGCCTTGTCACTTAAGATAGGAGTGTGGCCTGCAGCACTGTTGTGAGACAGAATGTTGAAAGTGCCAGCACCGCACATGCCACTCAACCAATAACCACTTTGTCAGGTTCCCCGTCCACACCAGCAGACCCTCCAGGAGTAACAGAAATGTTACGAGCCAGAAGCTGGAGGCCAAGGAAGCCCAGTCTGTCTCTGCAATCAAGGCGAGGCTTTCTCTAGCCGAGGTGGGGCATTAAAGCTTGAGAACACTGGGTACAGTTGAACAGAACACAAAAGCAGCCGGCATGGCTCACACATCTTGTTTTTGTGTCTCCTTGTTTCAGCCTTGAAATGATTCAAGCGATTATTTCCTTAAGAAGCAGAAAATATAGAAAGAAATAACAAAACTTAGACATCTGAATCTGAAAGTCTCTCTTTTCCCTGTCCCTCTCCCTCTCTTTCTCTCCCTCCCTCCCTCCCTCACCACCACCCCCACACACACTTATAAAGGCATGATCTTGTACTCTACACTCACATAAAATCTGGGCACCAATTGCTTCTTGCAGCCTTTCCCTGGGTTTGAAAATAAATCTCAAATGCTCTGCCTCCACTAAGCTCAGCAAAGGTAGCAGCAGCTTGGACATACAAGTGCAAACACTAGAAAGAAAAAAAAGATAATAATAACAGCCGTGGCCAGCTGCCAGCTCTCAGCCAATCAGTGGTTGTGTGTTTGGTTGCATCAGAGGCTGGGGCTGGGAGCTGGCTGAACCCCTGCAGCTGCCCAATGCAACTGGAGACCACCCATGCTGAAGTGGACAGGCATGAGGAACAGTGTGCAACAATGGAGAACTCCGGAGCCCTGCAGTTTCAAGCCTTCACCTCTGTCCCCCTCTGCTTAGTGTGGGCTCTAAGAAAGTGAAGAGAGAGAGAGAGAGAGAGAGAGAGAGAGAGAGAGAGAGAGAGAGAGAGACCTGGAATAAGCCAGCAGGCTCTGCTGTTAAATCACTGTCTCAGGCCAGCAGCAGAATTCTGGAATGGAAAAATATGTTTCTAGTGGAAAAGCACCATCCCAGGCTTCCCAGATCTCCTCTGAACTGGGCGGGCGCTCGATCTCACCCAGCTTCGTTAACATCTTACCTGTGGGCGGCTGCAAGGACTGTTTCACACCTCTCTCTCCCTGTTCTAACACCTAATACTTCCTGATTGCCTCACACAGACACACAGGAGCTGATGGTTCTGAAGCTGGGCTTTTTCATCCAGGACTTGCTTGTGAGCCTGTCTGCACTGCTCTTGACAAATTTGGTTTCATTTTAAAGTCAGAAGACAGGCCTCCTTCTCTGAAGCCTAACTCAGACACAAGTTGTGCCAATTGGTTATGAATGACAATGATGTGTAATGGAGGATGAAATAGACAAAATGACCAAAATAACGTGCTGGGCCTGGGGTTCAATTCCCAGCATAGCGTAAACTGAAAATGGAGACCCAAGCCTAGAATCCTAGCTCTCAGGAAGTGAAGAGAAGAGGATCAAGGTTCAAATTCAAGGTCATCCTTAGCTACATCATGAGTTCAAGGCCAGCATGAACTACTTGAGGACTTGTTTTTTTTAAAAAAAAAAAAGGTTTAAGACTGGCTGTCTTGCCAGGCGGTGGTGGCACACACCTTTAATCCCAGCACTCGAGAGGCAGAGGCAGGTGGATCTCTGTGAGTTCGAGGCCAGCCTGGTCTACAGAGCGAGATCCAAGAAAGGCACAAAGCTACGCAGAGAAACCCTGTCTCAAAAAACAAAACAACAACAACAACAAAAAAAATACAACACTAACAAGAATAAACTAATAAGTGACAGACGTTTGCTTCTTTAAAGCAAAAAGTTGAACCTAGCACAGAAAGCCATGTGTGCAACCTTTAGCTGTGAGTGAAACTGTGGTGATATTGTGTTCCCCAAAATATCGTGCACCCCAATAAACTTATCTGGGGTCAGAGAACAGAACAGCCACTAGATACAGAGGCCAGGAAATGGTGGCACACACGCCTTGAATCCTATCACTTGGGAGGCAGAGATCCATTTGGATCTCTGTGAGTTCGAGGCCACACTGGAAACAGCCAGGAATGGTGACTCACGTCTTTAATCCCAGGAAGTGATGGCAGGAAGCAGAAAGGTATTTAAGGTGTGAGGACAAGGAACTAGGCTGGTTAAGCTTTCAGGCTTTCTGGAAGCAGTTCAGCTGAGATCCATTTGGATAAGGACACAGAGGCTTCTAGTCTGAGGAAACAAGATCAGCTGAGGAATTGGCGAGTTGAGGAAGCTGTGGCTTGTTCTGCTTCACTGATCTTCCAGTGTTGACCCCAGTACCTGGCTCTGGGTTTGTTTGTTTGTTTGTTTGTTTGTTTGTTTATTAATAAGACCTTCTAACGATTCGTGCTAAATGAAACTTCTACTCAGGAGGAAAGTTAAACCTGACATTCAAAATTGGAGAACCCTTTACTTTCCGACTCTAGATAGGTCTAGAGACAACCTGTTGGATTTGGACCTGTTTGTGTATTTTCGAAGTGATGTTAATCTACAGGAAGATTGAGAACCTCACAGAAGATTCCTTACATCATAACCTCCGTCCTGTACCAGACAGCTAACTAGTATCACTCAACAGTATAGCCTGGCTGAGTATAGTAAGAGTGCATCACAGAGCGCAGGACATCACAGAACGCAGGGCGTCACAAGGTGCAGGGCGTCACAGAGCACAGGGCGTCACTGCACAGGGCGTCACAGGGCGCAGGGTGTCACAGAGCACAGGGCGTCACAGGGCGCAGGGTGTCACAGAGCACAGGGTGTCACAGAGCACAGGGCATCACAGAGCGCAGTGCGTCACAGAGCACAGGGTGTCACAGGGCGTAGGGTGTCACGGGGCTCAGGGCGTCACAGAGCGCAGGGCGTCACAGTGCACAGGGCGTCACAGTGCACAGGGCGTCACAGAGCACAGGGCGTCACAGGGCGTCGCAGGGCGTCACAGAGCGCAATGAGTCACAGAGCACAGGGCGTCACAGTGCACAGGGCGTCACAGAGCACAGGGTGTCACAGGGCGCAGGGCGTCACGGGGCTCAGGGCGTCACGGGGCTCAGGGCGTCACAGAGCGCAGTGCGTCACAGAGCGCAGTGCGTCACAGGGCGCAGGGCGTCACAGAGCACAGGGCGTCACAGAGCGCAGTGTGTCACAGAACTCAGAGTGTCACACGGCGCAGGGCGTCACAGAGCACAGGGCGTCACAG
>CABHPP010092022.1:14661-25723 GCA_902168425.1 Peromyscus attwateri | reverse complement strand
GTCACAGAGCACAGTGCGTCACAGAGCACAGGGCGTCACAGGGCGCAGGGCGTCACAGGGCGCAGGGCGTCACACAGCGTAGTGTGTCATAGGGCACAGGGGGTCACAGAGAGAAGTGTAGGAAGAATCTGCTTTTGTGACATGATACACTCCAGAAGCAGATTGGAAACCCTAGAGGTTCGGTCTCCAGCTCTTAGGAAAGAGCTCCAGACAGAGAAAATGGAATCGTTGCACTTGCTCCGTAACTGGAGAGATGCCCGGCAACGCCCCACACCCAAACCCAACCTCGTAGAACGTGTGCTACCATCTTCTGAGTTGTGTAGCCCTGGCTGTCCTGGAACTCACTCTGTAGACCAGGCTGGCCTCCAACTCACTCTGCCTGCCTCTGCCTCCTGAGTGTTGGGATTAAAGGCGTGCGCCACTACCGTTGGTTGTTACAATCTTCTAAAGCTGAGTCTCAAATGTTAGTGCACATGAGAATCTTAACCAAACTGCAGGTTCCTGTGCCTCACAGAAGCTAAAGAGAAACTCAAAGTTTCAATTTGGTTCAGTCATGACTGCCCGGGAATTCTTCTAGCACTTAGGCAACCCAGAGCCAAACAGCACCAAGGCATAACCGGGATGCCTGGGCTGAGAGTGCTCCAGCCACCACCTAAAGACTGGGGCAAAGGGGGTCCTCTCTTAGGGCTGGGAAAATAGCTTAGTCAGTAAAACACTTGTCTTGCAATCACAAGGACCTGAATTTGTTCCCCAGAACCTATGTTTTTTATTTTTCAAAGCCATATATTGTGCAAGCTGTCACAGTCACTGTGAGTTCGTATGTGTATCCGTCATGTTGTGTCTGGAAACGATTTCCTTGGAGTCATCCACCGCCTCTGGTGACAGTCTTTCTACCTTCTCTTACATACAGATCCTGAGCCTTGAAGGAAGAGGTTTGATTAAATACATCTTATTTAAAGCTGAGTGCTCCAAAGTCTCTCCCACTTTCTGCACGTACATTGTCCAGACCTGCCTAGGCTCAAGCCAGACAAACCCCAGCACTGAGAAGGGGAAGTGGATACAAAGTCCCACCCCTAGCCAAGAAGCTATGTGCAATGGATTTTGATGGCCTGCCACCCATCTCTACCTGAGTGAGAGCCTTTGTCTAATCCACACAAAGGTGATTTCCTCCTCGATGAAGCCCTGAAACCTGAATGAGAAGGGAAGTGGAGGATCTTCCCCTGGAGCATGCCACAGAATACAGCCATGCCTCAAGTACCACAGAGGACTAATACCGGATGTGTTCATGTATCTAATACCGGGTCCTCAGAGAAACACGGCTAGGAAACTTGGCTAGGAAACTTGGCCAGGAGCCTTCCCCATGGGTGGCTCCCGTCGAACATCAGCAGTGTTTCAATCTAGAATACGTTTATGCTATATCCGCAGAATTCCACCCAATTACATGGAACTCTGCGTCTCTTTCCCCCACTCCATACCCAAAGATCCTGAGTGTCCTTGATATGCAATGGTTTCTAGGAGCTCTACTAGCCTGGCTTCTCTCCTCTGAAGGTGCTTCAGGGCTCAAAGTCCCAAAGATGCCTGACCCCTGCCACAGGACCACAGCATTCTACACGTAGGATGGGCTCTCCCATTTGGTGTCTAAAATACACACCCAAGGCTAGAGATGTTTCCTCTACCATTTATTTCTTCTTTGCTCCCAGATTTTGTTTTCTTTCCTCATGCATCCTAAACCAATTGATCCTTTCAGCCCCAACTCCTCTGCTGCCATTGTCACTTAAATTCCTGCCAGTCAGATGCTGGCCCACTACCAAAGGGGCATTCTTGCAAGGGCTGTTCATTCAGAACGTAAATTTACAAGGTGTTTTAATGTAACCGGTTTTAAGAGATGGCAAGTAATCCCTCTAAGTATTAAAGCAGCAGTGGAGTGCTCCTTTCCCCGAAATGCCAACGCATTCACACATTTGTCATACCACAGGGCCAGCTTTCTTGTGCCAGCTGAGAAAAAACAGCAAGGTAGGACCTTTGTTATTAAATCACTGTCATATCACAACAATAAATGCAAACGTTATGGAATCTCTGGCTTGTTAGAAACCATGTCTCCGAGAGACAGAACGAATTTGCCTTGAGACAGGAGCAATGGTCCCTTCCACTCAGCATTGGTTTGTCTAGTGGCTTGTCCTCAGAGCTTTCTAGGGGTTTGGATCACATCATGCTACATCACATTGCTGTTCCACTTTCTCGCCAGAACCCAGGCATGTTATTCTGATATACTCTCAATTAAAAATGGTGAGGTCCAACAGTATGGCTGCCTAAACAATACCTGAACAGGGACAACACCAATAGACACGCTGACATGGAAGGGGGAAACTTCACGGGGGTCTACCCCTAGACAAAGAACCAAAGGCAGCTAAGGAATGCTGGGACAGGGAGAAGTAGTTTTCCTCAAGGATAAGCCCCCTAACTGGTTATCCAATACCAGTTGGTCTACCATGAAATCACATGCATATGAGTACCACTAAACACACTGAGCAAGTTATATTTATGTATCTATGTATTTGTGTGTGTGTGTGTGTGTGTGTGTGTGTGTGTGTGTGTGACAATAATAAAGAAAAAGAGGCCATGAACTGAAAAGGGTCAAGAGAAGGACATGAGAGGGATTGGATGTAAGAAAAGGAATGTGGGGGGAGGAAATAATGTAATTATATTTACATTTCAAAAAACTAATTGAATATATATACTCATAGACACGGTTGCTCTCAGCCTTAGTCAGAGAGGATTCTTTTTTACAGTAGGCAGCAGCCAATGGAGAGATGCATAACTGGTCAGAGTGCTAGGAATAAGAGAGCAAATGCTCAGCCTTCAATGGACCTCTTTCTCAGCTCCCACCACCGAGGCTCGGGAAACAGCACAGAAGAGGAGAGAGGAAGAAGAGCAGAGCGAGTGGAAGGGTAGAGTGGAGAGCTCTGAAATGCCACCCTCTGGGCACGGCATGACTAGTGCCATCGTGAACTTACCTCAGCTGGACCTACCTGCACAAGACAAAGCCACCAAAATCCTGACAGAGATGGGGTGGACGGTCTCCATGCCCCACTGAAGAGCTACTAGCAGTTTATAGTTGTTGGGGGAGGAAGAGTCACTCATCTTTGTGGGTGTGGCCATTGGTAGCAGTACACAACGCTTCTCTAGTGAATGGCTCACATCCATTCTTGTTATATGGGTACCACTAATTGGTTATCTAAAAAAAAAAAAAGTTGGGAGGGGTCATGTTGTTGAGGGATATTTGGGGATAAATGTGATCATAGTTCATTGTTCATTGTGTATATGTGTTTCAAATTCTTGAGAATAAAGAAAAACTTTTAAATGTATTTACTATACATTTGAACATATTAACCATGATATTATGAAACAGAAACCACTTTTTTCTCATGAAAAAACAAAGAAAAGGAAAAATATGCTGTAAAAAATGATAATATGAAAAAATATCCAAGATATATTAGTAGAGGAAAAAGCAGATTTCTAATCAGGAAACACAGTATGGGCCCTATCTGAAAACATGGTGTGTCTTCCTGCCTTAGCGCTCATGTGCCCAGAGCATAAGCATACTTGGTCGTGGAGTCCCAGGACAATCACATAGGACCAGGTACTCTTTCTGGAGAGAAGTTCTCCATCTTTTTACTTAGCCATACTTTTTAAATTTTCTATAGTGAAGCTAGAACTATAATAGAGACAAAAAGTAAGGGATTGTTTGATCTCTTCAAATGCCACAAAAGACTGAATCATGTCCAAAACAAATGATCTTTTCCACCATTCCCTTGAGAAGGTGAAAGAAGAGGGAAAACATTTGCACTGATTCCCAAGTGTCCGGAGACCGTAACTTTCTATTCTAGGCTGATGACTCTGCTCGCTACCCACACAGTTGGTCAACAATGTAGCAGGCGTTTGTAATTAACATGGACAGAGAAAAGAACACACAGGTGTGGGAGGGATGGGAGACTTTGGGTGAGGGATGGATGGGGAGGCAAGTCAAAGAGACAGTGGGAGCTGGGTATGGTGGCACTAGCCTGTCACCCCGGCTCTCAAGAGGGCTGTGGTAGAAGAACAGCAATTTCAAGGCTAGCCTAGTCACACAGCAAGAACCTGTCTCAAAACAAACAAACAAACAAAACACCAAGGGAAGAAAAAGCAATTGAAGAAAAAGAGGTGTGATTTGATGAATTGCATCTTAATTTATTGAAACCCAAAAACGTTCCACTGTGAAGCCCAGAGTATAAATTCAAATTAAATCTAGCCCAGCAGCTCAAGGCAAAAGAAAAACTGCACAGTTAATGATCTCCTAGCAACTTCAAAAGCAGGATTGGGCCACAAGTCGAGAGGCAAAGAGGTTATGGAAGGTGCTGGGAGCGTCACACTGGGTCTGTTCAACAGAGCGAAATAAGACCTGAAACTGGCAGGTTGCTGACCACACCCTCGAGGCTCGGGGACACTACAAGACCGAGGAACCGGAAGCCTCTGGATGCTCCTTTTAGCTAGAGTTCTGGGTGCAGGCGCAGCGCCTAAACACAGGGTGTCTGGCTGCCTCTACGGGAGCCGAAGCCGGCTCAGAGCTCACCTCCCTCCCTCTTGGTTCAGGAACATATTTTAAAATGCCACTTTATTAACATCTAAACAAAAAAACACCTCTCCGACAGGGATGAGGGAGCACGGAATAAGCAGCATCCCCACCTATTGTTCTGCCCCATCGAAATCCTCCTGTGATGGATTGTAAAAGGCAGCTACGGAGGAAACTGTGGGCGACCGCTGAATTCAGAACAAACGGTGAGGTCTTCCGATGAAGAGGGCTGATGGATTAAAATGCACTGAGGAAAGACATCTCACACCGTGCCCGAATAGGCCATGCCGGAATGAGAGGAAATTCGGCCTGCAATTTCCAATCAAGGGAGAGCTGGCAGAGCGACAGAATTTGAGGCTTCCTCGGATTTACACTTTATCTGCTAATTAGCATTAACATGCGCGGTAGAGGTGCCTCACCAGCTTGTGGCACAATTAAAAAAAAAAAAAAAAGGAATGTGTTACCATCACAGAATGTGTAATTACTTTAAGCACTGGCTGAAAATTGCAGGGTTCTTCATTGCAGAATTTGTATATATTTATTGTTAGAGATAAACTTGTTGAAGTATATCTAATCTAATTTTATGTTATAATTCCTGTTTAAGATAATTTTAGTGTCAGCAAGCCAAGAACTGAAGTAAATACTGCCGTAAATTGTAATACATTAAAATACCAGAGCAATGCATCCATTCAGCCGTGACTCGACTCATGCATTGTTTAAGGGCAGGGGAAAAGAGAAAAGTCTCCGATTACATCAAAACGCACATAGGTCCTGTTTGTTCCCCTCGCCTGGGTCAGGTCAGTGGGCTGAGGGCATGGCCAACATTGCCCTCCTTCGGGTCCTTGGAAACGGGAATGTCTTTAAAAAGAGCTGTAGATTTCCATTTCCCTCAGGTAGGATTTACTATTTTTGCAAAATCTCTTTGAATGGCTGTTTCTTCCCACAAGGCAAATGCACACTAGGACAGATTATTTGGCTTTACATCATAAATAGGCTATTATTTGTTTTAACTTCGAGTTAAGACGTAGTTTAAATTTCTCCTTAAATTGTTAAGCGAGACAATTTAGAGCTGTGACAAGGAAGCTGCAGTGTGCTTTTCCGTAATGTGGTGTGACAGCAGGGGCTACCAAATCAAGCAAAAGCAATTTCTTATGGGGAGGGCAGGGAGAGGTGAATTACAGGGAGAGCCCCGCCTGCATATGGGCTCTTGGGCTGTTTGTTTTGAAGCAGCACTCTGCCAAGCTTGCAGAACTCAGAAAGATGTGGAGATAAGCTCTGCCTCTGGGAAGAGACTGCCAGATCTCCAGCTATTCCTAACCCATAGCTGACAATCCCTGCCTTCTGATGCCCTGCCTTCTCCCAGGGTTGGGGGTATATACATCATGGACTCCTACAGTTCACCAGGTTAATGCTTCATTCACACAGTTTGTGTTTCTAAGATGTAAGGAGCTTTCGCAGCGGAGTCCTACTAGTCTCATGGGGAAGGCATTGACATCAAGCGTCCTACGGGTACCTGGTAGGGCAATTCTTTCAGATACGGTCCTAGTATTTTCATGTCTGCCCGTTCACCTCCCTGTTGTAAGACAAACAGGGAAGGAGAGGGAGACTAATGACTGAGGCCATCTCCAAGCACTGATGCAGGAGTTGCTCCACAGCCTTTTGCCAATGAGCTGCAATAATTAATTTCAATAGGTTAAAAGTCCTGATATATTAGCCTTATTTTAGCCTGGAGAAGCAGCCTTGCTCAGCACATTCAAAATTTATTTATTTTCTTTTTGTTTTTTTATGGCTCCTTTTTAACTTGGGAACGTTATATTTTCCGTTCAGTGATTCTCAATTGTACAAGTCAAGTACATAAAAGATAGGACCAGAATGCCTACATAACCTGGCTACTCTGAGATGATGGGAGTGGAATGGGCAGAACAGAGTCTTCCCCCAGAGCCCAGGATGCCTGGCAGTAGCAATAACAGCAGCAGTGCATGGGGCTCGCTCTGGAGGCTAACGCATTGAAGAAGTGTTAACCCTGATGCTGGGGGTGAGGACTAGGCAAGTATTTACAACACACTGTTTCTGATGCACTCTGGGGCTCCAGAAGGATTGAGAAAAGGACGACCTTTGTGCCAGCCTCATCCCTTGCAGGATGAGCCAGGCTGTGATGTGCACCTGAAGTAACTATCCTTAGTTCACCTCTGGAAGTACTCACCTCACAGAGCCACTAATTCCCTTCATGCAGTAGCCACCCGTTCTCTTGTTTTGTAGAGAGTGTTTTGTATAATCAATCTCACTGAGTAAAGGTTACAAATGACAAATGTAAAGCCACACAATTGTGCATATGTGTACAAGTCAACCAGCAGCTTGAACAGAGTTGACTGTATTGGCCGGATATGGACACCGATGCAAGGGACTTCTCTAGGGCTATCTCCTGTTTTGGCCCATTGGAACTGCTATAATGGGATACGGTAGCCCAGGGTGGCTTACAAATAACAAGCATTTATTATTTACAGCCCTCGAACCTGGGCGGTACAAGCTTAAGACAGCGGGAGAACTTTCCAAAAGACACAAACCACTAGCGACTCACCTCCTAAGGCTCCCCCGCCTAGTACCATGAGTTAAGACCTAGTTTAAACTCCTCCTGAAAGTGTTAAGGGCAAATTAACCATTTAAATTGAGGGAAGGAGGCAAGACATTCTGTGGGTAAGACTGGAGGGAAATGATTTCTGAAACAAGACATTCTCATATACAAGGACTCGTCAGGGTTCGTATGAAGTAGTGTGAGCTGCTGGCCTTAATTAGAGCTTTCCTCACCTAAACCCTTAACTTCTGCCTTGTACCATGCATACCCTGGAAGCCCGACACTAACACTGTCCTTAACCAAGTCCACAGTGGACCATGAAGGGCACAAGGCAAACTGGGTTGCTGTCCCCTGCAGGCTGTACTATGACCGTCTATTCTGCAGACTCCGTGTTCAAGCTCTACATGGATTTCCTTTCCTCGCCTTCAAGGCAATTTCCATACAGGTTTTTGGATAGTATTAATTGTGATGCCTTTATTGCTCTAATTGATTCAAATTTAAAATTTTTACTGTCGGTATAGCTATAAGAAGTAGGCTGACATGACACGCTGCTGTGCAAAGTTCAAGTTCAGCGATTAATCAGTGAGGGAATAGAGCATGCGCCAGCACAGCATTGAAGGGAGTCTCAGAGAAGAATAAGATACAAAAATGCAGAAAGAATTGATGTAAGTCTACTGCAATTACCAGCATCCTGTATCCCTCACGCTGTAAGGATAGCTGTATGAACATCACCACGCATCTAGAAAGTCACCTCTGCCTAGCCACACACAGGAACTATGCCATTCTGTAGAGAAACAGAACCAGGGGCAAACCACAGCCCAACAGGAAGGCTGACAAGGAAGAACATACCCTGACCATGTCCTCTTCTCTTCTCCTGCCCCCATTGGCCATACTCAATGAGAGGTCAAAGGGCAGGAGATTTTGTTGATGCCTCTCAGAAACCAGAGCAGGCTGAAGAGCAGGGAGAGTCAATTTGACGGGCTTTCCAGAGCAAGTCCTTTAACTTCTGCAAAGAAATGCCTTATGGAAACCAGGCATCCCATGGGCTCCCATACAACTATAAATCCCTCCAGTAAAACAAATTTGTTACCACTTTTCACTTCTTATGGATTTTCACAGGAGTCCTTGGAGGCCAACAATTACCATTAACTGCGGTTGTCACCAATGTCTTAGAAACACACATTCCTGGAGTGCACATGTCCAAACATGCTAAGTGGACTTTTAACTATCTTTTACCAAGAACTACATTTACAGGCTCTTAATTATGTCCAAATTGTTTACATTTTCCTTCGGGATGGGGCCTTGTTAACCACGCAATAAAAAGAAGTCCCTTATCTTTATGACTTCAGACAGAGTTCATTTTGTCATCCCCATAGCTGTATTACTGGGACCTGTTTTTCAATTCTACTTCTGTATTGTATGTATGTATTTGGATGAGGAGCTGCACATGTATATTTGTGCACATGTGTGTGTAGAGGACAAAATTCAACATTGAGCCTTTGCTCTATCACTCTACACCTTATTCTTTGAGAGAGGGTCTCTCCATACCCCTGGGGCTTACTGACTCAGCTAGATGGACAAGCCAACAACAAGCCCACTGGGATGGACCCCAGTGGTCCTCCTATCTCTACCTCTCCAGTGGTAGAATCCTAGGTGTGCTCAACTACACCGGGCTTTTCACATGGGTGCTGGGGATTGAACTTGGGTCCTCACACTTACATAGCAAGCACTCTGCCAACTGAGCCATCTCCTCACGATCATCAGAATAGTCTTACCTCAGCATCTTTCTCTTGTCTTGACTTTAAGATTAAAACTCTACACATGACAGTGATGCATCTTTAATTCTTAAACGCTCTTCCTCCCTGTGGTAACTGAGGTTCTACTTATCATAGATTATTGTTTCCACTCCAGATTGCTGTTCAGTGGCTTTAGTGGGAAGACGACTCTCCTGTAGTGCCTTGCTGAACTTGTCTTTAGGATCATGACAAGTTGTTCTCTCTATAATTTTGGCTTACTATAGCTACTGTTACTTGTATGAGGTACACTCCCTTAGACCCACCTAAACCCGCCTTTGACCTACATTTCTGCATCTGATGAGTTAATATTCTTATGAACAAAAAAGAACTCTAACTTCCTCATCAGGAATCCTTCATTCAGTGAGAGAGGTAGTTTTAACTTACAAAAAATATGTATATTTTCTTCTATGGTGTCTGATAAGGTTTCTTTCGGTTTAGATTTAAATGGATGTGACTGCAAAACATTTTTATTTTCTCCAAGAACAGATTTGATGCCCAGAACCGCTCGTGTTGTAACAGGCGTGGTGAGAAAACGCGAACGTGTCGGCTTTAGACCAACACAGCCCTGGGCAGCAGACCTCGCTCTCCTGCTACTCCTCACTATCTTGGGCTAACTCTTTAACCTCTCTGCTTGTTTTTCCTACACTACAAATGGTCTAAGAAGTCCTGCTTGGTGACAGCTTTGTGTGTTTGTTAAATGGGATTCTGTAGGCAAAATACCTAGGGTATAATACTTCACAACAGTACTACCCACCTCCTGACTCCTAACTCTGCCTTTCCCGTCACACCCCTGGTGTCTTTGTAGACCTTTGCTCCAGGCCAGATCCATGAACAAGTACTTTGCAGTTTTGCCTCTTTGCTCTGTGTGTTCCTGCTGCCTTTTCATCTTTTTCCCCAAATGCCTATCAGAGTCAACAAAGCTGAAGATGTAGTAATGTGCATGTTTAAATCTAGCTGGAATAAGATAACAGGGAGTGATAAAGATTGGGGGAAACTAGACAATGTTTATCTACAAACACCCCAAGCACAATGCACACATATAATTTATTTGCCAAGTAAAATAGTGCAGTAAGTTGAACTTGGATATGGGTAGCCATTTTGCAAAGCTGCCTTCCAACAAATCTATGGGCAGTCACGGTTCCCAAGTCTTAGATATTATTGTGCTCTGATGCTTGAATTTGAGTTGTAATTATGAGCAATTTTCTATAAAATCTTTCCTGAAAACATCTACCCATGGTATGTAAGAAACAACTTTGCAGATGTGTGCATGCAATAGTCAAGATTTATGTGTTTACTTTTCTCTACTAAAGAAGCTGTAGACATAGCCAAAGATTGTCCCAGATAAACATATTTTAGAAAGCTGATAAAGAAAGTTAAGAATGTTTCCAGAAACTGGTATACACCAGGCAGCTACACAGCAACTCAGGAGGGCAGCTCTGTGAGCCATCAACATTCCCTGATTCTCAGTGTACAAGTGAGGTGCATAATAAATGCCAACAGAATGGTGGAGGCGCAGACTTCCTTGCCCGGTCATGTGAGCTAGGTAAGTCACTTTGTTTTCCATCAGTAACTTCTACTTCTACATACCAAAAATTAAGACAGGAGTTTTTAGCAAGGCAGAAGTGCTCATGTCTATAATCCCAGCTTTCAAATGGTTAAGGTAAGATGACTAATTACCATGAGGTGCCATACAGTGAGCTCCCGGTTAGCCTGGGCTACAGTGTGAGACTTTAACTCAAAAAGATTTATAGAGAGAGATAGATTAGATAGATAGATAGATAGATAGATAGATAGATAGATAGATGGATGGATGGATGGATGGATGGATGGATGGATGGATGGATGGGTGGATGGATGGGTAGGTAGGTAGATGGATAGATGATAGATAGATAGATAGATAGATAGATAGATAGATAGATAGAGATGAATATTAAATATAGATGTTATAGATAGCTATAATATAAATGTAGAAATTCCAATGAATTTACAGCAATCAGGCCAGGAGCTTTTGGACTTCCTCCTCCTCCTCCTCCTCCTCCTCCTCCTCCTCCTCCTCCTCCTCCTCCTCCTCCTCCTCCTCTACCT
>CABHPP010092022.1:0-14561 GCA_902168425.1 Peromyscus attwateri | reverse complement strand
GATAGATAGATAGATAGATAGATAGATAGATAGATAGATGGATGGATGGATGGATGGATGGATGGATGGATGGATGGATGGGTGGATGGATGGGTAGGTAGGTAGATGGATAGATGATAGATAGATAGATAGATAGATAGATAGATAGATAGATAGAGATGAATATTAGATACTGTAACTCAAGAGAACTAATATATAAATTTAGATAAAATAGATAAATAGCAAGATACAGGTCAGAAGCTTTTGCTCCTCCTCCTCCTCCTCCTCCTCCTCCTCCTCCTCCTCCTCCTCCTCCTCCTCCTCCTCCTCCTCCTCTACCTAGTCCTCCTCCAGCAGTGTCTCATGCAACCTAGGCTGACCCTGAATTTCCGATCTTCTTGCTTCTACCTCCTGAGTGCCAGATTACAAGTGTGCACCACCACTTCGGTTCTCATACCTCATTTTTGAGCAGGTCTCAGGACTGAGCCAGAGAGGAGCAACTTTCATCAGATCCCATACAGAACAAAGGTGGTGTGTATCCACCAGCAAAGTGAATACACGTGCTGCCTTAAGGCAAGTTACACGTGCTCATCATCCTGAATGTGATATTTTAAATAGATAAGACCAAGACCATTTGGTAACAATAACATAGGGGCAGAATCCTGTGTCCTCAAAATTTATGTGTTGAAGTACGTGGCTGTATTTGAAGAAGACTGTTTAATAAATGAAAATAATGTCGTTAAGGCTATCATTTAATTTAAGAATGCATTATTTTTCCAGCGTTGGGATTGCGATGGTTACTGCTAATTGTCAACCTGACAGAATCTGACCGCTCCTGGGAGGCAGGCCTCTGGACGCGCCTGTAGGGGATGACGGTGATTTCATTCACTGAGATTGGAAGACTCACCTGCTGTGGGTGGCACCATTCCCGGGCTGCGATCCTGAGCAGTGTAAACAGAGAGAGGGAACTGAGCAGCAGCAGGCATCCACCCCTCTGTGTTTCCTGGTGTGGGTGTGCTGTGACCAGCTCCTTTAAGGGCCTGCCACCTTCAAACTCCCTAAACTGTGAACTCACATAAGCCCTTTCTCTCTGAAGTTGCTCTCCTCAGTATTTTACCACAGCAAGATGAAAAAGATAGAACCTGGGTCCTCGAGCAAATTAGGGCAAGGGTTCTGCCACAGAGCTGTTTTCCTGGCCAGACTTGAATCTAATATGACTTGTGTCCTTATACAAAGAGGGTATTTTAACACTGACGCACAGAGGGGAGAGTCAAGAAAATAGCGACCCAGAATCTCAGGAAAGAAATCTCAGAACCGGTCTCTACTGGCACCATGACCTCAGACTTCAGCCTCCAAAACTGTGGGAAAATGAATGTCTACTGTTTAGCGTTAGGACTGTGGTACTTCATAAAGGCCTCCCTACTAAACTAATAAAACAGCAGTAGCCATAACTCATTAAACATTTGCCATGTCCTAGCACTGAGTTAACCACACAACTTTTGAGACTAGATTTGTTTTTTTCTTCCATTTCCTTCCATATAACTACCAATATCAAACAAAAAGACTGAAAGAAATTAACAGTCTTTTAGCACTAGAGCACTGTAGAGATGTGGGAGATTATAATCCAGCCAATATTATTGTCATGGGGGTTTCACAGACTGAGAATAGCCAATATGGACTCCTCTTGCCCCTTCCTCTTTTCTCTAGGAAGAATGTTCTGAAGCCATCCATCCAGCAAGGAGCAGACAGTCAAAGGCTGCAAGCTGGCACCAGGGCAAATCTCTTGGGAATGAATTGCTGAGGGGAAGAAAGGGACAAGGACCTGGAGGAAAGGATGAAAAGAGATGAGAATTCCAGAGATGAAGATGTTGGTGGCTGAGCCCAAAAGACGGCCATGTGGGCAACACAAGGTTGAGAAAAGAGAGCCAGTACCACTGAAAGAAGCCAAAGATGTTTCCGATATATCAAGGCAATGGTACCAGTCCTGAAAGTCAACCTGCTGTGTGGAATACAGGAATTTGTGGTAAATATCAAAGGACCCAACTCACTCAACCTATGTGCTGGAGCAAGCTTTCTTTTTATGCACACTTCCAAGTATGTAAGTTCACTATATGCATGCTCGTCATCTGCAGAGGCCAGAGGAGGGCATTAGAGCCCCTAAAACTGGAGTTATAGACTCTGGTTGTGAGTTACCTCGTGGATGCTAGGAATCAAACCCTGGTTCTCTGCAAGAGCACCAAGTACTCTTAACCACTGAGCCATTTCTCCAATCTTTCACATGTTCTCAACGGGCAAAAAGTAACAATGACTTGGGCATGAATTCTGTGACAGCTTCCTTTGGGTGTCAAAATGTAATGCTGAGATTTTGCAGAAAACAGTTATTGAATACTCAACACCACTTACGAAATAAGCAATGCTAATACTGCTGTGTTGTTTCGATTTGGAACTGAAGCCCAATCAGAGTGCCTGATCAAAACATTTTTTTTTTTTTTACTGAGCAGGTGCTTTGCATGGTGTCTGGCAATGGCAATTATTTGATAATTAATTTTGAATATCGCCAAAGAATCATGACAGACACGCTCCAAGTTCAACATCAACAAGGTCCAGGGCAAATGAATTTGGAATGTGGTTACTGAAAAGGGGGTGGGTTCTTGCCCAAAGATTCAGTGCACCCTGGCGCGTAGCGAATTGATGTCAGTCTCTACCACAGCTATCATCATGAAGCCGGAGCCAGGCTCTTTCTTACGAGTGTGCCATGTGGAATCAAATGTGGATCTTACACCTGTGGTGTTTGCTTTTTTTTTCAGACAAATATGCAAACTGATAACAAGACCATCTGTTTCTTCATCCTCAGATATAAAAGATGACTGCACATGCAGAGAACTAATCATTCTGCTCTTTCTAACTGCTCGGCTGATTGCATAAACAACTTTGTATAGTTCCATTTTAATAAGTTGCTTTAGAATTTGCTACTCCTCAGGCTTTGTTTATGTATTCTTAACTTCCCAAGAATGAAAAATTATCAAGTAAA
The DNA here is from genome assembly GCA_902168425.1 of Peromyscus attwateri. Lineage (NCBI taxonomy): Eukaryota > Metazoa > Chordata > Mammalia > Rodentia > Cricetidae > Peromyscus > Peromyscus attwateri. Next base: position 11,551 of record CABHPP010092022.1, on the reverse strand, counting down.
TTTCTTCAGTTGCAACATCAACAACAACAAAACTGCTCTCTTAGAACTGAAATCAAAATTTCTGTCCTGTGCTGCTTCACGGAATGTGAGGGTGCAAGATTCGAAAGTCTCGAACGTAGCTAGAAATCAGGACAGAGGGAATTTCCGACAAAGCAGTGAGACCCTGTGAGAGAAAGTCTTGTCGCCACTTCTGGTTTCTCCGTGATTCCAGTTGACTTTGTTGGGGACTATTCCTCACTACCCAAAATTTTCAATGCCCAGAAAAGAACGGTGGCTTCCTGGTTCCTTTGACCTTCTACCCTTTCCTAACCAAGGACCACACAAGAAAGTCTTATTCTTACTCATTATTGAGACTGTGCTATGTCTTCTGGAAGGATCACTAGAGAAACCAGAAATAAAGAAAATTAGTAAAAAAAAAAAAAAAAAAAAAAAAAAAAGACAAAAAAGTTTGGCCCCCCAGACATTCACAGAACACACAACTGACAGATTTGAAGTAAATCTATCCAAGATGCAGCTGGTGAGCCAGCCATCTGTAGTCGGTCCCCCAACCTCCCCCCCCACACACACACACCCCGACATCCACCCTCTTTGTTGAGGAAATACAGAAAGGGAACAGAGTTCTGGCATCCTGTTTCCAACCCAGCCAAGCCAGCTGGGTTTTAATAGGGTTAAGAAATGACAGATCTTAGAGTTTTTATTCTTAGTTTCCAAACTGATCATTCTTTTTAAAGAAATAAAAATAAATAAATAAACGTGTCCTTCCCTTTGTAAAAATAAAGGGACAAAGCCCATGGGAGTGGTCCCTACATTAAAAGTAAGGGACCTTGAGAGTTCTGGTCTCCATAATGTTCCACTCATGCCAGGAAACCATAAAGTAAGAAAACATTAGAACACTTAAAAAAATTATCTAATCTTATCTTTTTGACTGACGTTTAACTTTTACTAAGATTTTACAATATATATATAAAATCTACAATATACAGGTATCCATATGTGAGGATACCTGATCAAAAATATTTCATTGATGAGTATCCAATGAAAGGAGTCTGGAGACCACTCCCCACAAAGACTGACAGTGTATTGGCAGTGTCTCTGGAAACTTAGGATCCAGTTAAAAACTCATAAAGTTAGACTAGAGGATGAAAATCCAGGGAAGAAGGCGCCAGAAGACCTGATGTGCCTATTGTGTCCTGCCTGCTGTTTTCTTTATTAGCACATATTTTTGTTTTTTAGATTATTGTATCCAGTGTGCAGGCTTTGCAACCAGACAGACTCTGCCACGACAGCTCTTATTTAAAATTTAGCAAGGTCCTCCTTCAACTGTTCAGTCCTCAAGTTGTTTCTGTAAAATGGAATTGTGAGGTGGGCATGATGAGGCATGCCTATAATCACAGCACTCTTGAGATAAAATTGGAAGGATCAGGAGTTCAAAGCCAACCTAGGCTACATAGAGTAAGGCTAAACTTTGTGCTTTGGTTTTATCATAAATGAAATGAGAAAAAAATGACATTAAATTAAGAGTAAGAGAAAAAAATCTTTAGAGTTAACAAAGGTGAAGTAGTGGTGGTATAGCCCAAGGCCAGCCTGGGCTATATAAGATCCTATCTCAAAAAGTAGAAGGTGTATATTAAAATGGGATTACTAACACCTATGCTGTTTGGCTTCTTGCAAAGGCTCAGTGAGATCATACACAAAATCACTTTACGTGTCACTTTACATCACTTAATACATTGCCTGTCATCAGTGAGCTCCTAATAAACCATGGTTATTACAAATTCTGTTTAGTCTTTTCTTCAAATACTGCAAACCCAATGCTCTAAGCAAGGGAAATCCCAAAATCTCAGTTTGGGGCAGTTGTTCCTGACCCCCTGAGTGAGGGTAAGGAGTTGCCAAGGACCACTCTGTTTCCATGTGGATTTAGGTGTTTAATACCTGCTCATTGCTACCATTTTATTTATCACCAAACTAAAGTACAAAGATATTGAGACTTTACCATACAAGGTTATAAATACCTTAAGGTTAGAATGAGTGGTGGAGTTGGGATTTGAACCCAGGGTATCTGGCTCAGAGCCTTGGGTTTACCTGCTACTCGAGCATTTCTCAGCCTCAGCACTATTGACATCGTGAACCTGCCCAGTCTTTGCTGCAGTGATGGCCCACGCTTTGCAGGATATATAGCTGCACTCATACTAGGTACCAGTCACACCTCCTCCTCCCATCAAAACTCTCTCCATTCTTTCCCCTGGGAGCAAAGTCACTCCTACTCAAGAACCACAACTTCACCCTTGGTATTGTAAAGATTTTTTTTCTCTTAATCTTAATTTAATGTCATTTTTCTCATTTTATTTATGACAAAACTAAAGCATAAATCTATTTTAACCATAGATTTGATGTCAAATGTCCTTTAAAAACCTTATGGCCAAACTCTATCCAGGTCACATGGGTGAAGATCTCTGAAGCAAACAGGATGTGCAGGCCTTTTGGACTCTCCCCAGGAAATTCCAGTACGTGGCCAAATGGTAAGAACCAAAGCTCCAGCTTTTGTTTCATGAGACAATCCATAGATTCATTCACTCACCATTTAAAAATCAGTCCAGTTCTCTAATTCCAGCCCAGTATTTACTATTCCTTCCCTGTTCCCCTTTTCTTGAATCTCCGCGTTCACGTATCTCCACTCTGTAGCCCCTTCTTCTGTCACAGGCTTCAAGCATTTCGTTTCTCCCGCCATACCCTCCTGGATATGTGCTCCCCTCCAGTCCTCCTGAAATAGTCTTCCATTGTTTATCCTTGTCCTCACACCACCATCATCATTTTTTCATCTATCTCCGGCTAAAGTCAGCTGACACATCATTTCTTTTGGAATCAGCCTTGATCCACTTACTGACTCTCATCTTCCACACCACCCTGAAGAGTACTGACAGAGTCCCTCTCCACAGTCTGTTGTCGTCGTCTTTAACACTGTCGGGCTCCCTCACTTCTTCCACTTGCAGCGACAGTTGAGTCTCCCATGGGGCTCTGTCTGTGTCCTTTAACCTCTGAAGGACCAGCATTTGCCTGAGCCTGGTACTTCAGGAAGAACACAATGAATGCTTGCTGTGTGAACACATGGACAATTTGTCCCCTTTCCTTGTTGCCATCTTTTCCCACCCTCCCACGAGTCTCTGTGGTGGTCCTCTTTCTTCATCACCTTCTCCTTGTACATCTCACCGGTGCCAAGCCTCCTTCCTCACCCTGAGCCATCTGTCCACGTGAGAGAGCAGTAGCTAAGCTGTTTCCACTCTCAGGGACTCAGGGGCAAAGCCAGGCAGCTGCGGCTAGAACTCACATATACCTTTGAACTCTCTACGAAGCTATCATCAGCAAGCTTCAAGTTGTGGCGAGCCTTCTCAGACTCAGATCCACTTCTGTCAGCACCGCAGTTCTAGGCTTGCACACTATAACCCCGTGGTGACATTGGAATGCCTAGTTCTCCGTGTGTCCCATGACGGAGGGCAATCTGATTTGTTCATCGTAATGAAGCGGCACCATTATCCACTGACTTCCTACAAGGCCCCCATCAGTTGTAGAGGTTTTTAAAATGCATTAAGTAGAAGAAGTGATTGCTCAGTGGGTAAAGTGCTTAATCTGCAAGTGTAAGGACCTGAGTTCGAATCCCTAACACTCTCATAGAAGCTGGGCATGGGGCATGTGCCTGCATACCAGTGATGGGTGGATGGAGAGAAGTAGATCCCACCTAGCTGGAACTCAAGCTCCAGGTCCAGTAGGAGACATTGTCTCAAAAAATAAGGTGGAGAATTACAGAGAAAGACTTCAAACATCAACCATTGGCCTCCACAGATGTACACATGAGTGTACATACATTCACACAAACACACACACACACACACACACACACACACACACACACACACACGCACTAAAATTTGGGAAATACTCAACCTGATCTTTTCTCCCATTATGAGGGCAAAGTGCAGCGTGCAGAGTATCTGGAGAAGGAAAATTCAACCATATGGAAAGAAATACTTCCTCAAGCTCAGAAAGCACGGAGGCAGGGTACAGGGGCACAGTCACTCCAGCATGATGAATAGGCAAGTGCCCACCTCCTTCCTACTGCTGATCTAACCAGATCACTGTGGAAGTCACTGTAAGTCTAGAAAATGGCCGACTGACATTGAAGTTGGACCCTGAAGTTTCCTAACCCTCCAGTCTTGCTTAGTCAATAAGTGCTCACAGACAGAAGTTTCTAGAACAGTCCTCCCTCAAAATAACCTTTCACAAAGATCAGCAAGATATACATAAATGTATATCTTTCCATCCTCAAAAAATTAAAAAAAAATAAAAAATAGTGGTTTTTCCTGAGTAGAAAAATAACTTCCTTCGGAGTTACCAAAGTACCATGCCATTTGTAATTTGTGTTCCTTAAGAGCTGTGTTATAAAGATGTCAAAACAAAACCACCACTTATCACCAAAAGTGGAGTCACACTAGTTAAGGTTTTGGCATGGTGGACAATTCCTGTCATGCTTGTTTTATTAAGATCCACTGGAATACAGAAGAGGCTTTTGTCAGAAACAGTTGATGAAGGTGACTCATGGTGAGTTTTAAATAGGGAAACATTCACAAGAAAGGAAGAGAGGGAGAAAGATTAAACAGAGAGTAAAATCCTCCAAGATTATTTTTCCTGTTTAAATGGAAACTATTCTACAGAGATTAGATAAATAGAAGGTTCGGTAAAATCAACAAAGAAGGAGCACTAGAGCAAATGGAAGCGTCTCCACTTTGTAGAGAAGTCCCAGCGATGCTCTATCAGATAGCGAACCTCCTCCACAGCTTTCTGGGAGTTAATAAAACAAAGCCTGCTGGGCAGTCCCGACTGTAAACAATGGAGGTCAGGTGACCATGTCCATCACTGCTGTATTTATTCTTAGGGCTCTTTTCTCTCTGAGCCACGATTGCACTGGTCATCCCACACACACCCAGTGTTCTTTAACCTCTAAACCCATTCCTTTTGTGTAGATTTGTTCAAGAATAAGCACTTACTGGCATGGAGACTCTGCTCTTATAGTATATTAAGCATGCTACCACTTGCCAGAATGCAGTTCAGTTGTTACACGTACATTTATAGATAGACACATATGTGTGTCTATATTCAGACAAATAGACTTCTACACAGAGAGACTCTGCATATGAAAATGAGACCTTTATTTGCTTGTGTAATGTGTCAAAATATTAAAATTAGAAAATTCAGCCAAGTACTTCAAATTTTGCCAGAAAAAAAAATATCTTTTAAACTCCATGCAAAGTTGATCCACTTTCTTAAGAACATCAAAAGTATCAAGAGCCAATCTCAGCTCACAGATGATCTATTTAGTGCTTAGGGACTGAGCTGAAAATGGAAGAAAACTCTCCCAAAGAAGAAGAAGAAACAACAGTAATGAATCAGTCTAACTTGAAAGGAAAGCACGCCACAGCAGGAAAGAGCTGGGATTTCACACGTGTTATTCCAGCACTCAGGAGGCACAGGTGGAAGACTGTGACTCCCAGGCCAGCCTGAGCTACACAGCAAGACTTCCTAAAAAAAAAACAATATTTAAAAATCAGGAACCAGACTTTTCTAGGTTTTCTAAAACTGGTCTTCATGGCACCAACCTTACTGGAAGAAATGAATGTCAAGTCGTTACCCTGACCCGAGACAACAGGAGCAGATGTAAGTCCCAGAACACTGAGGCATCTTCCGTATCGTCCCCACATTCGCCGTGAACACCTCCCTGTCCTTGCTGCTCACCTTTTCCTTAAGCTGTCGTCATCCACCTGCTCTCCTGGCTTCTGATAGTTTTCCCTTCAAAGCAGGAATGAGCTGCTCCTGGGTGCGTCACCCTAACAAGACTATAAACCTCTAGAGATAAAATCTGAGTCCCTATCAGTTTTCTGAAAAGCCCGTCTATAAAAGCTAAGTACGTAGCTAGTGCGCTAAGCTAATACGCAAAGAAAACAGAGTGCCTCTGCTTCCTTTTCAGACAGTGTGACACCCTGCTGTCACTCGCTGCTGTTAGGAGCTACAGTCCTGTGATTCTGGGAAGTGAGCTGAGAATTGGCCAGCATTTGGGGTTTTTTATAGAGTAGTTGAGGGGGCTGGAGAGATGGCCCAGTGCTTGACAGCATATACTGCAGAGGACCAGAGTTTATTTCCTAGCACCCATATTGGGCATCCTCCTGTAACTCCAGGTCCAGGGGATCTAGCCCTCTCTTCTGGCCTCCTTAGGCACTGCACTCACATGCACAGACAGTCTCACACACACATACACACACACAAAATATATAATAAAAAATAGAGTAATTGAAACTGCCCTATTATTTAGTGGCAATTCATTCTCGTATTGCCATAAATTAGATCTCAGTCACTCTAAATGAATGATACACATCATCAAAGGTTATCAGATCCTTCACTAGAATAAAAAAAAATTTATGATTTTTGTGGGGGTGGCGTGGGGGATATACGTGCTTCTTGGGGGGTTTTGTTTGTTTTTCTGTTTGTTTGGTTCTGGTTTGGGTTGTTTTTAAAGAAAGAGGAAAGGAACATAAAGTTGGGTGGGTAGGGAACTGGGGAGGATCTCGAAGGAATCGGTAGAAGGGAAAAACGTCATCAAAATACATGTATAAAAAGAATTGTTTTCAATACAGAAAGTTAAAAAAAAAAACCTATGTGCTGGAAGAGACAACCTTAGCTGCATTCCTCCATTCGTCCATTAAGCCGTTCATCCCATTGGTTATCCTCGAGTTTGCTTCTCTATTTCTTCCTTTACATTTATAGTGATCAGGTCTGCAGGACTGGGGTAGCACTAATCCTCAGTTAATCACCTCTTCTTGTCATCATTGTTTAGTGTGTGGCTCCGTTCTACCTTCGTCCATTTTATTTTATTGCTGGATTACTGTAATAAGGTAATGAAACACATTTATCTCGATATCCAGCTAGCTAGAGAGCAAATCACTGACAACAGTGTATCTGTGTTTTCCTTTCCCTCACTCTCTCCTGTGCGAGGAAAACGTGATCTAAAATCAGCCAGACTTCCATCTTTGTTTTAGTTTTACCCTATATGTATGCAGTATGTATGCCCTGTACACATACATCTAAGCAGTAGCCTTGTTCACACCTCTTCAAAAAGCAGTTACATTCACGTCTTGATGGCAGGATACATGCACTTATTTTTGCCTTATGATACTCGGTGAGGTTTGGTCAAGGTAAATGTGGCCCTGGTAGAAGTTGCCAGCCTAAAGAAAAGAGCTACTCTGTAGGCTGTCTAATCTTCTTGTCCTACATCACAACCCAGAGGTGTGAAAAGAGCCAGAATTTTCTTCTACAGCCCTTTTCTTCATCACTTACTGGTCATCTCAGTGATGAATAGTTACTGGGGCTAAAGTTCACACAGGAGCTGCTATGTGAATACAAGTTGAATGGTTTCAATTACTTTGCAGAAGGTCCACGGTGTTGCAACATTTAATCAATATCATTTTGAACCTTGTTCCCTTTTTTAGATTGTATCTCTAGAGAGATGTGTCCATGTGTGCAAACTTTATCCATCCAATGTAAAAAGATCACACTCTGAATTGATGCCTTCTTCTGTTCCTAGAACAAAATACCTCAGGTGGGTGGGGTGCGTGTAAAAAGAGACTATTTTAGCTCACATTCTGGAGGGTCAAGAACATGGCCCCAGGATCTGTGGAGCTCTGATGAGGCGTTTCCACATAGATCATGGCATGGCATGGTGGTAATAAATACATACAAGATGGAAAGATCATGTGGCAGGAGGCAGGGAGATTTGGGAGTGAAGCTTGCTCTTTCTGTAACAATACCTCTTGGAAAACTAACAGTCTGTGTGATGGGTGCTAACCCCTTCTCAGTATGATACCCCATGACTTAATGACCTCTTAAATATCCCACCACCTCAACATCACCAACAGGGGCCAGGCTTCTAATACGCTAACAGAGGACAAACCACATCCAAGTCACAGGAAAAAAGAAACTCATTACATACCACTACAGAAGTACTCCAGATGATACCAACAAATGCTCGGAGTAATCATGGACTGTGGAGCTGGGGGAGGCGGGGGTTGCACTACTCTGTAGACTGCTTCTTTTCTTCTTGGAAGCTCAGTCCCAACCAGGCTCCCGTGTCTTTCTCAGCAGCTTCAAAGACCCATGCCCCAGCTCTCTGACCCATCCGTGATTTTACTTGGATCAAAGATCTCTGTGAGTTTTCAAAAAAGACAGGGCGTCTGGGATGGTGTTGTCCACTGCGCTTGCCCCTCCTCGCTCTGCTATCCTCGGTGTCTTTCAGAGATGGTGATTTTTTTTTTTCCATTTTATTTCACAAAATGCTTTGGACGTGTGTTACTAGATGTATGATGGAAGTAAAACTCAAAAGCTCAAGAAACTTGACGAAGGGTGAGATGGTGAGAAGAGAGCAGAAAGAAGGCTCTCTGGATCCTAATGCAATCCTAGCCTCCCTCTTTGCAGGCCCACAGCCCCCCAAAGAAGTCATCATCAACCCTTCCTTCTGTGGCAATTGGAACCACGCGTTGCTCCAGAACAGCTCCTTCCTCCTTGCTCAGCCATTTTTCTCCCAATAATTAGAAAGCGGGAGGGGGAGGCATGAGGCCAGGAGGCAGAGAGATCTCTGAAAACTCACCTTGGAACACTTGCGATCTAAAGCTCTGGCTCTGCGTCGAGCCACATTTACATAGAGCATCACTGACGTGTCGCTGCGTGTACGCTCGCAGGGCTGTGCAAGTATTCCCCTTCCAGAGGCCACTTCGGCCACTGTCACCGCTGTTCTTTGAAAGCTCTTCCTCAACGAGATGCACCCACTCCGTAGAATCCAAGCAAATGTCACTGAGTGGAGGGAACCCTCGCTCGGGTTGGAGTAGAAGGGCTCTTCAAGATGTTTCACACACAAACAAAATCCCTCCCTCCGCTTCTCCTCCACCCTGGTCACTCTTCCCCCGTTGCCAGGCTTTGTTTCATAGCATCTGTCACCAAGTACCACCCTCCTTAATCATGTTCCATAAATTATAGCAAACCGTAGCATTCCACAAAGAAGCGAACGCAGCGATGCCTTTGAAATACAGGTCATCACGAGCCTCGATATTTCATACCTTGAACACCTTCAACATCTGACTGATTTCACTTGGGTTTCTATTTTCAATTCTTAGCAATAGACACACTGGGAGGCACTAAAGGCCCTCTGTTAAGGGTAGGGTTAGCCTCCACTTGCTGAAGAACAGTTTTGCAGAACCCACTCACGGCTACCCCAGTCCGTGTGCCCCCATCATCCAGCTTCACATCTCCCTGGCCTCTGAAGGCTGTGAAAGCCCTCCCTCGCCAAGCAAGCACCTGCAGTCCCCAGGCGTCTATGAAACTGCGCTGGATTCCCTGGGGCTCTGCATACTGACGTGGGCTTCAGGAAAGGGGATGGCTGGGTGTGCCAAGCAGACGGTTTTTATTCTGGCATTTGCCAGAAGGGAAATTGCTAAAATGTTTTAGGGCCCCCTCAGGAAAATAAAAATGTCACAGTGCCTTTAGCTTTTATCCCTCACTAAAATCAATGTTTTCTAAAAGAGAGAAGCTTTTAGTACTCTTGTAAGGGTTTTTGCTTCAGATCCAGCTCATGTTAATTAGGCACATACTTTTGGCCAGAGTTTTTAATAACTTCATTCCCATCACAATCAGCTATGAATCATCTTCCCATCACAGTTGTGGAAGCAGGATGGAGAATTCAACAGCCTACACAGGTCACACCGTGTAAGGGCAGAAGCAGAATCCGAATCTGGCTCTTGGGACTCTGTTTTGTGTGCCTGTGCCACTGTGCCTTGGCACACCACGTATCTGCGCAGCAAGGGAGGTTATGCTGAATGGCATTATGGCTGAGTCCTAAATGGAGCTAACTTGCTCACTCAGTTTTTGGACAATCCTCTACTGAGAAACATTCGTGTTCCAGGCACTCTTTCAAGTGGCAGAGAAATAGGAGAAATCAAGAGACAAAACTCTGTGTCTCATCTCTACTGTGGGTCATGGCCAATAAACAAGTTGAAAAAAAAATCAACTATATGGTATTTTAGCACTATGTCAAGTACTAAGTACTTAGGAGTAAGTACTAAGAAGAAAACTGTTCCTAATGAAAAGATGATGCTTTAACAGCATACCAGTAAAGCCTCCTTGAGCAAGGAATAATTTCTGGAGTTTTGGTTGCATTGAGCGGTTGTTGGTGTTTGTTATTTGGGGACAACAGAAGTGTTATTTCATTTCAAGGAACTGCATGGTGAGAAGCAATTTGATGTTGTTAATCAACTGCCTCTGACTTACCCATCATCGTTGCTTTGGCTGGTGTATAAGGATGCATCTAGGGATCAAATGCATTGACATGTTTTGGATAGTTCTAGGTTATTTCTGAAGCCATGGAACAAACAAGAACAACACTCAGAACCAGCTTTCCAGAGACTGATGCCCCTGATTATCAACTTGTTATCCAAGTGTGTTAGAGAACTTACTGTGTCTATAACAAGTCACCTGGTGACACTAACATAAACAAAAAAGTTTTAGAGGCTCCCGTCTGTGATTATAGGGAAGTTCTGTTTTACGGCATCTCTTGGGGATGTCAGCTGGCAACAGCAGACAGAACATGGCAGGCCACACTATCAGCACACAAAAGAGAGACTTGGGTCCCACGATCATCTCAAGAACACACAGTCATATAAGGATTTCTCAGCATGCCCCCACCTCCTAAAAGTTCCATCAGCTCTCCACAGTGGGGTAGGGACCTAGGGACCCTGGGGACCAAGCCTTTAAGGGACATTCAGTGTCCAAACTGAAGCACTGGCCCTTCTGTACATTAAGAAGATCTATTGTATACACACACTGTGGCTCCGCCACATATCAGCCTCCTAAGAGGCAAGATGACAGGGAAGCGTCCACAACCCATGCAAGCCTGCACTCACTAGTGGGTCTGGTGGGGTTCCGTATTACATTTGTAACACCCATGTTCCACACAGGTACAAGGTTTGGGTGACACACACACACACACACACACACACACACACACACACACACACGAAGTAAAATCAGCCATGAAATCTTGTTTCTTTAAAGGAACACTGACGTCAGTATAGATCTAGTGTGGCACACAGCCAGTGCTAAGAAAATGTTTTTAATTTAAGGTGTGACTATAAACTAAAAAGGCACAGTTTCTTAGAAAAGAAAGTTCCAAAGGGAGTTCCTTAAACATCTTGGAAAATCGCAAAATTGACTTCAGCTCAGGATAAAAAATGGCACACACCAGGACACGAGTGTGATCATGGAGATGACTGATTTTTATTGTGTAAGAACCAGGAGTCCGGCTGGATGGTGGTGGCACATGCCTTTAATCCCAGCACTTGGGAAGCACAGGCAGGTGGATCCCAGTGAGTTCAAGGCCAGCCTGGTCTACAAAGCGAGTTCCAGGACAGCCGGGGGCTATTACACAGAGAAACCTTGTCTTGAAAAGCCAAAAAAAAAAAAA
>CABHPP010092021.1:0-15987 GCA_902168425.1 Peromyscus attwateri | reverse complement strand
TGGAAATCTCAAAAGCCTGGCATAAAATATTACTGATGAGTATTGGGGACTGGTGGGCATGCTGTCTTTGCCTTTCCTGTCTCCAGGTTTAGAATCAACCCCCCAATAAAATGCTGTGAGGTAGTAGTTAAAGTCCTAGAGGTATATCTGCTGCTTGCCTAAGCTGGTGACAGACAACACAATAATGCAGATGGAGTCCTATACTTCGCTATGGCATTTCATGTTTTCTAACTGTGCTCACAAGCATCACCCCTTTCTGTCTGGCCTTGGGAGGTTCATTCAGACGGGATGGTTTTCAGCATTATAGGGTAAGAAAACAGTATCAGGAAATGATGGAGTTTGCTCAAAGTGATGTAGCTAATAAAAAATAGAGCCAGAAAAAACACTCTACAAATTTTAAATTTTATAAAGAATGCATTTTTTTAATGAAGTTCTCTCTTAAATTGCCACATTTTTACTTTTGAATCAGTAAGTGCTCTTTTCAGAGCACTGTCCTTTGTTGAATAAAATGCATTTCAGACATACAGAACTCAGAGCTACATTATCATACGCCACCTGAATTTTGATTCGATGTGTGAGGGAGGACAACACCCACCATCCTCGTGGCCTTAATCGAAATCCCTGAACATTTCCCCACTTAGAATGAAATTTCCCCTTGGCTTCTTTAGTCTCTAAATGTCAACAGTTGAGAGGTCGCAAAGAGACAAGAAAACAGATCTTAGTATTTTTCTTCACTTCCCCATGAGTTTGGAACCCTCCCACTTCTTTGTTTGTGAAGTCTTCCTCCTTTAATTCCAGAGAGTACTCAGGGGAATAATGGCGAGGCTAAGAATTGAAAAAAGAACACATCCAGGCACATATGAAGTGCCTCAGGCCAGCATCAGGTCTTGGCTAGCATTTACTGCTAGGACTCAGCATTTTCTGTTCTAGCAAAGGACCTGGGTTTTGATCCCAGCACCAATGTCAGATGGCTCACAACCATATTTCACTCCAGCTTCAGAGTCTCTGGCCTCTGTGGGCACTGCACTCACATACACAACTTCTCCATGATATATATATATATATATATATATATATATATATATATATATATTTAAAATAAATTGCTATAAAAGAACGTCTTCAGTCACTTTGTATGCTGCTTAGTTAAGACACTGCAACACCATTCAAATGTTTCAAAACAGGTAAGTTTGTACTATACCAAGGAGAAATTAAGTTATTAGAATTGCTAAAATAAAGAGGAAAATGAAGCAGGCTTTTAATTTTCTTAGCTGTATACCTGTGATACTGGTAGTCACTAAAAGCTACAGTTTTTTTACTCATGAGGTAATTGTTTCCATGGTCCCTCCAGAAGTTACCAGAATTTGTGGATGCCCAAATCCATATAATGTATAATCTATGCATAATCTGTCCCTGTATCCTAAACCCTGTCTAGATAACTAACTGGATGTCTATCTATGAGCATAGTAGTTTTATATTGTTTAGTGAAGAATTACCAAAAAAAATACTATATATTTGGTACATATGTAACTTAATTGAATATCTCCCATGCAAAATTGATTGCCTTCATCTACTCAGAGTCAACAGATTAGGAAGAAAAAATTATATACCTTATTTATCCACTCATACAGGTCTCGAAGGAGCCAGGCTGTTATTGCTGTGTAACATAATGGGTTTATTTCAAATAACATAGAACACTATATTTTATACCTTCCTCTTAGTGCAAGGCAGTAAAGAGTAAATGACTATCTTCACTTCTGTGGATTTATGTTGTGTACCTACTTGGTTCAATGCATTTTATTGGATCTATGTGGAAAGTTGTTTCTGTTAGAAGGTTTCATAAAATCCTGGGTCCATTAGAAGTAAGCACAGAACACAATTAAAAACAGCAGAGGTTTTATTTCAAGTGAGCCACTTGCTACTGTGTGTCTAGGCCTGTGCCTGTCATATTGAGAACAGCGAAAAACAATACAGAAGCCTAGAGCTTCTCATCAAATGGAAACAAAAGAAAGAGCACTCAACACTTCCTTTGTCATAGGATTGACCCATGACCTTTGTTGTCAGGGCAGCCTAGCAACGGAGGCTCACAGTTTCTCCAAACTGAAAGCGGTGGTGGGGGTGGGAAAGCATTTGAAAATAATCAGAAGTCTTGTGAGGAACAGAAATTATTATTATTATTTTAAGCAAAGTATAGCTTGTAGACCTAAAGCCAGTCAAGCACATGCTTTGTTTATTAATCTTTTTAGAAGAGACTTCTGTCTAAATCATTCAAGATATTTTTATAGAGAGGTCTTTTAATTTACATTTCTTTCATAACCACCTACTAATTGTCATAGCAATGCTAAAATGCAACTTTCATGAATTTGTGTAGTAGAATATCTTCAAATATTGTCACAATGAGCTCTTTCCTCCTTACACAGTCGAGTGTTTCCCCTTCTGTCTCCTTCTCTCCCTTTTTTCTCCCTTCTCTCCCTCATATATCCCTCAGTTTTGGCCCCGACACAAACTACATATTGATAGCACATCTGGCACGTTGCTCTTTAAAGCTTTGGTTGACAAGCTCCCCATCCCTGCCTGCTGTGCTGTAATACTGTGCTTGTCTGTTGCAGCTATCTGTGGATCTACAGCGTTTTCAGTGTCAGGCAGGAGGTATGGTGAACAGGCACATTTGACTCTCTCCACGAAGATGCAGCCGACGGAATAAGGCATGGTGAACAATTCTAAGAGCCTGAGGTCTACACTCACGCACACACGGGAATTGATTTTCTTTGTGCCTGAAGACACGGCTGCTAATTATGTTGCTCTGTATCTTTGCGAGTGGTTGGAAAATGAATCAACGTAGGACAGTTGGACTTTGACATACACTCTCACTGAATCATTCTTTGCTGAAGACAATGTTTACAAGGTCTGAATACTAATTTAAAACGTGTTTCCCATTTCAGTAATCTATTCTCATGTTCTACTGTAAGTCTTCAGACATTGTACTCAGTTAACAACACAAAAATAAGGCTTTATCCCTACTTTTTAGAAAGCTGAATTGATTTTTCACACACACACACACACACACACACACACACACACGCCTACCTTCCATTTACATTACAGATTGCGCACATCAAATAGATTTCAAGCTAATTCTTAATTATTAATAATGACTGATTCAAGGTTTTTGAAGTCATCTTCAAACCCACATTTTGAGATCAATTAGCCGTATCTGTTGCATACACAACAGTAGAGGGTGGCATGTTTTCCACATGCTTTCATTCCTTGCACAAGACCTGATGAGTGCTTGGCATCAAGTCCTGAATGAATACATGAATGTCTAGGGTCTATTAATTGAACTGAAAAATATACATTAAATCTGAATGAAAAAATTAGGGAACAGTTATATACTGAGCACCGTGGGAATGACACTTGCTGTGGAGATGAGAAGGAACAGTATAGGGAAAGATGTTAGAAAATGTTCACCCAAAGACTCAGTATTACCAAAGCAAGCTCAGAAGAATGATAAAGCAAAAGGCTGAGACCAAAGGATGGAGGAAACAAAATGACAAAGATTAAAGGTTCAGGAATAGATCGAAGTCTGTGTGTCTCGGTAAAGAAAAGATCAGAGATGCAATGCATAGTAGTTAAATGCTAGGAAGGTTGTGTGTGTGTGTGTGTGTGTGTGTGTGTGTGTGTACATGCTCATAGGCACAAATGTGGACGTTTTATGGTGGAAAGTGAAATACTGAAGTTGATAGTGTAGAATTATTGATATGACATTCATGCATAAACAGGATGGATAAATGCAGGAAACTCCTAAAAGTGAATGTTCAACTGGGAGACTTGGAAGGACAATCAGGATGTTAGGCATTGCCCCCTCAGGAAAGGGCATCAGAGACAAAGTGCACAATATTTTCAGGGCTTACCGTTATATTTTCCAAAATTTTGGTATAGTAAGGGAAAGAAGCACATTAATTCAAGTCCTAAATTAAGTGCTATTAAATAATTTTAAGTCCCTACAGCATACTTTTCAGAAGCACTGAGAAACTGTTGCAGTTGGAGACTGTGGTGGGATCACACATCAGATAGACTTGGATGTCGAAGGAGCAAAGACCAGAAACTTTCCTTCTTGCTCTGTGTTATGGGATATTTTTAGTTACAGTTTTTGAAGATTCAGAAAATAGAATGAAGATCAGAATATACACTATAATAAGGTGCCTAAAAACCTTTGGGGATATACATGTCTGCATCAGGTAGGGTATGGTTGCTATTGAGTATTATGTGATTATAAATTTGAGATTATGTATCAGCTAAGGTACTATAGTCTTGTCCTGAAGAAAATTATCAAAGTGTAAAATAATAGCATAATAGTTTCTAACTTTGGGATTTGAACTTTTCATACAGTTACTACTAAAAGGCCATCAAGTTAAATAAGAAGAAAGAAGCCACTAGAAGAAACTCACAGGAGGAGTTTTTGTGTAACAATAGGTTTTTGGATTTGTTATTATTGTTTTACTCAATTATTATTCTCCCTATTTCTGTGATGCTGTTAGGGTGACATTTCAGCTGGTGTATCATTCTTCAATTACATAAGACAGTCTTTCAAAAAATTTATGAAGAAAGAAAGAAATCAAATATTAAAAATTATGCATTAAGTCTTTCTTCTTGAAGCAAATTACATAAAATGGCCATGAAAAGAGAGGAAAACAAGACATTTACCATAAAAATTACCAGAAACTAGCTTATTCTGTAGCTAATGCACAGAACCATCTTAGTTTACAAGTGAATAGCAATTATTTGACAACTGGGATGCAAGAATTCTGTCTTCATCTCACTAAAGTAGGTTATAAGTCAGTGGCAATGCATATAAACAGATTACTGATGAGTCTGTAATCTGCTTTAATTTTCTGTTCCAATAGGGTATTCCATGAAAATAAAAGCACCTGTTCCATATAAAAATAGATTCAGGGAGCCTGTGTGAGACTGACCTAGGTACTCTGCCTCCTCTATGTTACAGTTGTATGGCTTGGACCTCCTAGCAGTGGGAACAAGGGCTGTCTCCGACTCTTTTACTGGCTTTTGGGAACCTACTCTTCCTACTTGGTCACCTTGCCCAGCCTTAATACATGGGTAAGTGCTTAGTCTTACTGAAACCTGATATGCCATGTTTGGTTGGTATCCGTGGAATACTATCCTGCCCTTTCCTGAACAGAAATGGGTAGGAATGGATTGGGGGGAGGGAAGAGAGGGGGGATGGGGGGAGGGAAGAGAGGGGGGATGGGGGGAGGGACTGAGAGGAGAGGAGGGAGGAGAAATGCAGCCTGGTTGTAAAATTTTTTAAAAAGTTTTTTAAAAAATTTTTAAGTTTCTAAGCAAAAATGAAATTGCTATTGTGAAAGAAATTCACTTCCCTTGCCAGGCATGTGCAAATCTCAAATTTGGTGCTCAGTAAATACCTTTAGAATAAATTAATGGCATTGTGTGTGGGATTTTATTGCCATCTTTGTCAGAATGGAGCAGTCACAGTTTATTTAATGTGCAACTCTAGTATGAATGTACAATTTTCGGAGCAGTAAAGATAACTTTCAAGAATAATGGCTAAAAAAGAAAAAGTAGAATCAAGTTATCAAGGATGAGAGAAAATGAGAACAGTTCTTAGAAAGGTGCATGAAACCATGATATATTTGTGAAATCTGAAGTGTTTGGTGTAGGGTACTCTGGCAGATGGAGAGGAGCAATCTCCTCCAGGATGAAGAATGGACTTTGGCAGAGGCTGAGTCATTGCTGTGTTGACTTTCCAGGGGACATGGAGAAGATATCTACACTGAGTCATTATGCCTTTGTTTTCTGGATCTTGGAACAGCTTCTTGCATCTGTGTAGAATAAGAGACACTTGCAGAAACAAGACAGTGATGCATTTGTAGACAGGGAGACCCCCACATGCCAGTATTTCTTCCCTAGGAAAGACAAGAAGGCACAACATCTCATGGCCATCAACTGATATTAAGATATGAAGGAATTGGAGTTAACTGTTTTCAGAAACGAAAGTGCTAGATATGATGATGTCTGCGGTATCGTCCTAGCTCCTTAACCTACTCCACAGAAAAGCAACAAGCATTTATGGTACCATTGAATTCTGGAGAAGGGAATTTCTTCCTGTAAGTTTAGACTACTGAGTCTTGAGTCTCCATAACTTTCCAAAACAGCAACATCTAGCCTGAGACCATCGTGCACAAACTTGAGCCCACTGAGCCTGCACTCGGCAGCTATCCAAGCTGTTGCCTACTGTCTTTCTCTGTCATGCTCCATCTGTCCTGTTGTCAGCTTGGATTGTCATACCCTCCAGTCCTTCTCCAAGCTGCATCCAGGCGTAGCCGAGGGCCAAAGAGAAAGTTGCCTTAATGACACTAGGTTTCTCTTATTTCTCTAAATGCACTGTCAGTCTGTCCTCTAGAACTTTCTTTTCTTATTAAAATGTTTATCATGCTAGAATAGTTTTTGAGTTTTAACAAAATAAATTACCATGAAGTATGTACTAGTACAAATAATGCTGTTAGGCATGTTCCTGGTCATTTGAATGTAGCTCTTCCTAACAGCATTTTTTACAAGGAATAATTCTGAATATTTTCTCAAATTAAAGAAAGTTCTGCCATACCAGATGTACCCTCTTTTTACAAACTTGTTTTATAATGCATAAACAATTACACAAAAACAATACAGGAAGTCGAGTACTGGTAATGAAATTACACAAAATAATCAGAGACTGGTTGGAAATAATTTTACTGTATTTATTAATTGCTACTCCTTGGATTTATTTGACAAAATCAATCTTTGTAAACACACATGAGTGCTCTAACATCATTGAGCATTTCCTCTTTTTTTTGGATGAACATGTTTTTCTGACAAGCTAACAAAACCTTCTGTCTGTGTCCCAAATATATAAACCAACACACTTCTGGAAAGTTATTTCATTGTATCATGATGACTTATGATGAATATAATGACCATGTGACTTGTCATTTTCAACCACCCCTATCTCCTTGATGTTACTGAAGCCATTTAGGGATGAAGTAATGATAATTAGAGTATAAAATACCTCAGTGAACCCATGAGTAGGTTTTAATGTATGACTCTTCAATCACACATTCAAAGCAGCCAACACCTTTAGCCCCAGTGCCATTCTTGA
Organism: Peromyscus attwateri; assembly: GCA_902168425.1. Lineage (NCBI taxonomy): Eukaryota > Metazoa > Chordata > Mammalia > Rodentia > Cricetidae > Peromyscus > Peromyscus attwateri. The sequence goes on along the minus strand of CABHPP010092021.1, from coordinate 8,816 downwards.
TGGCTTCATTTTCATTGATCATGATGTCAACTCAATTCTTTTTTCTATAACATAAGTTTAGCTGCAGCTTCATCAAAACCCTTGTTATCCTGTAAGAGTAATACAGCAACACTTTTTCATGTTTAGTTTTATACTCAGGGAAAGAAACAGGATGACTAGAAATTGGGACAAAATGTTAAATACTTCATGCTGGTGTTAGACTAGAAAAGGCATCTGACTCAGATGTTGGGAAAGGCACTAGGAGAGAGAATAAGTGGGAGGCGGCTATCCAGTCTACTTCAGGGATTCCATCAGTTCTGTTAGAGGTTTTGATGTAACTACTGATTACAATAGTTAGTCCTGTTAGCTCTGCTGTCTATGGACTGTGTGATTCTGTTAAGTAGATTTCACTTTACCAGAGAAGTCCATAGATTAGCTTCACTGCTGATGGAGGAAGATGCCAATAAATGACATTCAGTGGTTTATTTAAAAGCCGTTAAAGGTATAAATGGAATCAAGGTCCATTTAGAGCTTGTTGCACATTTATTTATTTTCATAGCATGCACTGAAATTGAAATTTGCTTAAATTCCACTCCATTTTTATGTATCTGAGATGAATAATATGTAGCTTAATACTTAGATTTATTGACGTGGTGTTATCGGTCCCCCAACATTTAAATAAAAAAACCCAGTTTCATATTGACCTACATATAAGTTCAAAACAATGTAATTGGTTTTCTTTGTGCCAAGGAATGTCTAAATTAGTGAATTAACTCATTAAGTTCTTATAAATCAGGAATTCCTATGAGCTCCATCTTACAGACAAGAAGACTGAGGAACTGGCTGATGCAACCTTTTGAATGTCTGTGTATGCCTAGCAGTCTCCCCACCTCACCACAAGTCCCCTTGACACGCTTCCAGTATCTGTGCTCTTCAAAAACAGATCAGTGGCCAGCAGTAATGTCTAATGTGGCCACAAGAAGGTCACTACATTGTGAAATGCAAGCTGTTCATTAAGCTGAACAAACAAGACTGACTTATTCCTCCAAGTCATTGGAGGAATTCTGGCTTGCATTCTGACTCTGTTATGCTCCTCTGAGAAAAGTTATGAATGATTTTTAACATATTTTGTCAAAACAATATGGAGTTTATCATCTCAGGGGTATGTGTAGCTAGGTAGAGATAGAAATATACAGATATAGGTAAACATACCCACCAATATCTAGTTGTAGACATAATCATAGACTGCAAGGACAATTTGTGTCTGGACCTTCATGAACATTTATATATTTATTCTTTATCACAATTTGAACCAAGGAGGTATAATGATTTTTTCCATTATTATCTTAAAGGTGTGGAAATTGAGATTTAGAGTAGTTTTCTAATGTGCCCCAGTTCCCATACTAGTGAAGCTGGGCTTTAATCACAGGAGTCCAGCTCCAGAGATCAATCATTCTAGCAGTTTTACACATTGGGTTCTGTTTCCTATGCTATTTCTAACTAGTAATTGTTGAAGCAGAATAAGCAAAACCTGTAATGTGATTACTCAAATTTGACTTTCCAACCTGAGTAACACATATATTTCTAATTGTGAGCTTTAATAACCATGACATTTTACTAACACAATGAAAAAAAGGTTCTAGCTGAACAGTTATTACTCTCCACAGAAATTCCTGTGTTGTAAAGAACTGAAGACACATTTAAAGTGGGATTGGACTGCCTTTAGGGTCTGTTCTAGTGAATCAATATGAAGATCAATACAAAAGAGCATATCTTAGCTAATAACTAGAGTGGTTGCTACGCACTTATTTTATTTTTTAATAAAACAAAAGTAAACTCTGCTATTGGCCCTGACATTTTAATTCTGAGTCTTTTGGTAACAGTATTTGAAAGTGAGTGGTATTTTTTCATTAGCTTCATTTTATTCAAGTTTTGGTACCCTGTGTTTAATCATTTCTCTGACTACTCCTGAAAGCTCAAGTGATTTTAGCTCTTCTGTCAATGCTTGTAGGGATCTCACACTGAAAGGTCGATACAGGAGGATTTCATTGCATCCTATAATGCTGTGGGCACTTCTGACAGCCAAGATTTATTACTTGGTGAGTGTAATTCTTTTGCCAATGAGTAAGTACAATGGCCATGTTTTCTGAAAAAAAAAATGAGGATGCGACCTCCAGCATATGTTCTGACAATAAGATGGAATGTATAATATCAGTCCTGTCAATGAAATTTATGGTACATTATCAGCCTCTGTGTGAGTGTGGTATGGACAGTTGGAAAATGCAAAATACAAATTTCAGCTTTCTTGGTTGTTCTCAATGATGAGGAAGGAAAACAGAAGGAGAGCAAACTCCTTTTCTAAACACCTCATGCTGTGGTCATTCTTTTGTCCCCTCACTCACCTTCCTCCATTCCTTCCCTGACGCCACTCAGTGTGTTTCATGAGGCCTAAAATTATTAAACACTGTGGGATATAGATGAATATTGTAATAAAATACAACATTAGCCCAATAAGAGTCCACAGTGTATTTGGAGAGTTAGAGAAGTGTGCCATTTAATAGAGTACTCATGAGGACCTTAAGAAAGAATAAAAAGTAGAGTGACATTTGAGAAACCAATTCAAATTGGCTTACCTATTAATGGATGAACATAGATTTTCATAAGTTTCAAGGTAAGACCAGAACACTCAGGGAAGCATGAACCCAAGAATCCTGAATGGCTGTATCCTTACATCCTGTAATTATGACTGTCTCTATAATGCTTTTATTCCCAGATAGTCTTCCCCTATGGAGAGACGTCTTTAGTTATATACTTTACCAATTTAATAAACCTAGCTTTGTTGCATAATTCCAGAATAGTCACAGTATATATATTTACCAAGTCAACTTTGTGTGTGTGTGTGTGTGTGTGTGTGTGTGTGTGTAACTTTGATTAGTCAGATTTGAATTGGTGGCAGTTTTGGAAATGCAAAGAAGGCTCTTCCCCAGCAGAAACACACAACAGATGAGTAAGAATAGTTCCCCAAGGAAAACTGGATGCTATTGCTAGTCAAATGTAGAATGGATATCCATGAGAAAAAAATAACATTCCATATCTCAAGTCTGTGAAAAAGAGACTGTTTCAGACTGAGGACATTTTTCTAAAAGACAGTGGCAGAAGGATAGAAACACACACACACACACACACACACACACACACACTACACGCATACTCCCACAATGAAGAAGCACTGATGGGTTACATAAGAGTGTTATGGAGCCTACATGTGGAACAATACCTTGTTCTCTAAGGCCACCCAGATTCTAATTCAGAGGTGACACAAATGGCTCATTATACACAAGGGTCAGAATGGGAAGTCTAAACAAGAACAATTTAGGAACTTGAACAGGAACCTCAGAGGGAAATGTCACCAACAGAATACAAGAGATGGAAGAGAATCTCAGGCATTGAAGACATGATAGAAGAAATGGATACCTCAATCAAAGAAAATGTTAAATCCAAAAATCACCTGACACAAAACATCCAGGCAGTCCTGAACACTATGAAAAGACCAAACATAAAAATAATAGGAATAGAGGAAGGAGAAGAAACACAGGTAAAAGACATAGAAAATATTTTACAATTTCATAGGAGAAATGCTCCTGACCATGTCAGAGGAGCAACAGATGGCAATTGAAGTTCTAGGTGTCAGCCCACCAGGAGATGATTCCTTGATGGATGAATCTTGGCTAGACAAGGCGGCCTCGAGATCACAGACCCTGGAATGTCTTTTGCTTCTGCTGTGTCTTTACATGTTGGTTGCTGCTATCTTTCTCTGGTATCTGGCAAGGTGTGAATAGGTGTGGGGAGATCCCCACTGCCTGTAACATAGTGTGTGTATCTCATGGAAACTTCCCATTCTACTGGGCATTTTTACCTGTGGACTATTGTGAAAATTATTTCTTCCTAAGCTGTACTGTCTAACAGATAATAATAATGTTAGTTTATACAGAGTTTTGATGAATTAAAAATAAATACAAGGAAATGTTACACAGCTGGGTCCTATGAGTTTCCCGTAAGGAGCTGCATAGATCGCAGCTTAAGTTAATGATTATTAAAAAAACAATTGAGTCCCAGGAGCCAGGTTGGCTCAAATTCCTTTAATCTTAATGCTGAAAGATATGTTCCCAGGTTTCAGAGTGCGTTATAGCTGAATCAAAGCTTTGAAAATAACAAGGTTAGACCAGATGTTTTTGTCAAATAGTTTTGAGGTGAAAAACCCAAGAAGACAATCTAAAGTTTTAGAAAGGCACATAGTTGAATGAGGAACTCCTTAAGGTCAGGAAGCAGGAACAAAGCATACCAATTATCATTAGCTGACATTCTTTTTTTTGCTAGGATTGGTTGATGACCAAAGGTGAGGATTAATTCCTTATACCCATTTCTGCCCTCAATCTCCTGATAGAAAAAAAACTGCTGATGAGTAAGTATAGCATAAATTTTAATTGGTCTTAATAATAAAAACCATAATCAGATATCAGGGTGAAAGCTGATAGATCAGAGAAGCAGAGCAGTCAACCACTAGAAAAACTTCTTACCTCTTGGAATTTTCAGACTGAAAGGGCCAAACTCCTGTCTCCACCATGCCTTATCACTTCCTCTCTCTGCCCAGCCATATAACTTCCTGTTTCCTCCTCCCATGTGCTGGGATTAAAGGTGTGTGCCACCACTGCCTGGCCTCTAGGGGCTAGCTCCACACTCTGATCTCCAGGCAAGCTTTATTTGTTAGAGCACAAAGAAAATATCACCAAAAGTAGGTATGCACACTAAAGATTTAAAGTAAAGTTGACTGATTCTTTTTCATATATAAAGGTTTAGATTTGTGATTCCTTTAAGATTCCTTATAAAATTACCTTTCAAGATAAGTAAAAAATGCAGCCTTCCAGTAAAAGAATATCTTGCTTGTTTACACTCTGTTAATCTATAACAAGTTGCTTGAGTATGAATGTATGTGGGTTCTTGGGATAATTTCTTTTTCATCTGTAACATGTATAATGTTTAATCATATAAGGAATATGAAAACAAACATGCTGTTTGTTACTTGTATTCATTCACTTGAAAAACAGAATGTAACCACATTGTAATTTTTATTGCCTGAAAGATTTTCCTGGGACATATAAGCTGTAAGGCAAAGAATAAAGATAGAGTAAAAATGTGTTAGAAGGAAAATATCAAGAATGACAGAGTTAGAAGGAAAATACCAAGAATGAGAGAGTTAGGAGGAGAACATTAAAAGAGTTAGGAGGAGAAGGAAAACATTAAGAGAGACAGAAGGCACATTTCTGGATAGAGATAAGAAAAGAGAATATGGAATACAAAAAAGGAAACCATCTAGAGAGTGTCTTTTCCCTTAACTCCCTCAGATAGAAAAGTCTAGTATGCAAATTTCTTGGATTTCTGTTGAGCCTTGTGCTGCTGGAGGCTGGTCACCCCAGCAGTGATAGAGAAAATTTCCCTAAAAAAGGAGATACCTAGCAAGGTACAAGAAGCAAACAGAACATCAAAGAAACTGGACCAGAAAAGAAACCCTCCAGAACATAATAACCTATAAATTAAAAGTACAGGACAAAGAAAAAATATTCAAAGCTGTAAGTGAAAAAGACCAAGTAACATATAAAAGCAGCCCTATTAGAATTACACCTGACTTCTCAATGGATACTATAAAAGCCAGAAGAGCCTGGACAGATGTTCTCCAGTCTCTAAGAGACTACAGATGTCAGCACAGACTACTTTACCCAACAAAACTTTCAGTCACAATAGATGGAGAAAACAAGACATTCCATGATAAATTCAAATTTAAGCAATATGTGTCTACAAATCCAAACTTACAGAAGGCACTAGAAGGAAAACTCCATTCTAAAGAGGTTTACCGCACCCATGAAGACACAAGGAAGAAATAATACCAGACCAGAAAATCTAATGAGGGGAAACACACACACCACCACCACCACCACTGAACAATAACAATGTTAACAATTCTCCAATGACAGGACAAGAACTATAAGAATGGATGTGAAAAATGGATGCATCTTTCTGCTGTATTCAAGAAACACACTGTAACATCAAGGATAGATATTACCTCTGAGCAAAACAATGGAAAAGGATATTCCAAGCAAATGGGCCTAAGAAGCAAGATGGTGCAATCATTTTAATAGCTGACAAAATAGACTTCAAACCAAGACTAATCAGAAGAAGTAGGGAAGAGCACTGCATACTCATCAAAGGAAAACCCACTTAAAGGACATTGTAATTCTTAACATCTGTGACTCCTAAACAAGGGAACCCTAATTCATAAAAGAATCACCATTGAAGTTTAAATCACATATTGACCCACCACAGATGGTGGGAGACTTCAATATCATGCTCCTGTCAATAGACAGATTATCTAGTCAAAAAATAAACAGAAAATTCTAGAGCTAACTGGTGATATAAGTCAATAAATATTTATAGAACATTTCACTCAAACACAAAAGACTATACTTTCTTCTCAGCACCTCATGGAACTTTCTCCAAAACTGACCACCTACTTGGACACAAAAATTTCTCAATATACATAAGAAAATTGAAATAATACCCTGCATCCTAACTGACAACTATAGATTAAAGCTGGGTATCAACAACAGCAGAAAGTTTATAAACACACATAACTCAGGGAAAATGAACAACTCTTTACTGATTGAAAAACAGGTCAAGACAGAATTTAACAAAGAAATCGAAGACTTTTTAGAACTGAATGAAAATGAACACATAGCATATCCAAACGTATGGGACACAATAAAAGCAGTGCTAAGAGGCACATTCATAACATTAAGTGCTGAAATTAAAAAAAAAATGGAGAGAGCTCATACTAGCAACTTAACAGCATACCTGAAAGCCCTAGAACAAAAAGAAAAAAAATCACACCTCAAAAGAGTAAAGGGCAAAATATAATTAAACTCAGGGATGAAATCAATACAATAGAAACAAAGAGAACAAAACAAAGATTCAATGAAGCAAAGAGTTGGTTCTTTGAGACAATCAACAAGATGGACAAACTCTTATCTAAACTACTAAAATGGGGAGAAAAGAATATCCAAATTAACAAGATGAGTAAGTAGGTCAGAACAACAGACACCAAGGAAACTCAGAGAATCATAAATACATACTTCAAAAACCTTTACTCCATCAAATTGGAGAATCTAAATGAAATAGATGATGTTCTTGATACATACCACTTACAAAAGTTAAATTAAGGTTGGATAAACAATTTAAATCAACCTATAGTCCCCAGTGAAATGGAAGCCATCATTAAAATTCTGACAACCAAAAAGCTCAGAGACAGATAATTTTAGCACAGAATTTCACCAGACTTTCAAAGAAGAGTTAATGCCAATACTCCTCAACTTATTCCATATAGTGGAAACAGAAGACGATTGCTCAATTCATTTTATGAAGGTGCGATTACTGTCATGCCCAAACCACTTAAAGACCCAACAAAGAAAAAGAATGGTAGACAAATTTTCCTTATGAACATGGGTTAAAAAATTTTTCAGTAAAATAATGCAAACTGAATCCAAGAACACACCAAAAAGATCATCCACCATGATCAAGCAGGCTTCATCTCAAAGACTCAGGGATTGTTCAACATATATAAATGCAAAAGCATAATCCACCATATAGAGAAATTGAAAGGCAACTATCATATAACCATCTCATTAGATGCAGAAAACAGTTTTGACAAAATCCAAAATCCCTTCAAGATAAAAGTCCTCCAGAATTAGGGGTACTGGGGACACACCTCAACACAGTAAATTCAGTTTACTGCAAGCTCATAGCCAACATCAACTTAAATGAAGTAAAACTCAAAGCAATTTCACTAAAACCAGGAACAAAACAAGGTTGTCCACTCTCTCCATACCTATTCAATATAGTACTTGAAATCTTAGCTAGAGTAATAAGACAACTGAAGGAGATCAAGGGGCTACAAATTGGACAAGAAGATGTCAAAGTATCTTTATTAGCAGAGGATATGATAGTTGATATAAGTGACTGTAAATATTTCACTGGGAAGCTGCTACAGTTAATAAAGATTTTCAGCGAAGCATCTGGATACAAAAATCAGTAACTCTCCTGTGTACAAATAACAAATGGACTCTGAAAGAAATCAGGGAAACAACACCATTCACTGTAGCCTAAAGTGGGGAATAGCTGTGAACTCATCAGCATAGGAAAAGACTTTCTGAAAAGAATACCAGGAACTAAGATCAACAACCTAGATGTCCCTCAACAGAAGAATGGATAAGGAAAATGTGGTACATTTATACAATGGAGAAATATTCAGCAGTTAAAAGAAACAAAATCATGAAATTTGTAAGTAAATGGATGGAAATAGAAAAAAAAATCCTTAATGAGGTAAGCTAGAGCCAGAAATACAAATATGGTATGTATTTGCTTATAAGTGGATACTAGCTGTTAAGTCAGTGATAACTAAGCTATAATCCATAGAAACACAGAGGTTAGGGATTGGGTAAGGGACGATGGTGCAGAGATAGATCTTAGGAAAAAGGGAAATAGAATAGATAGTTATGAATGGATGAGGGGGCAGGAAAGGAACAGGTGGATCAAGCGGTAGGGGCAAGGGAGAGGAGGTGAAAGGGGAACTATGGAGAAAAACAACTAAAATTACTTGTCATTTGAGGGGCGTAATGGAAGCAATACACTAGAAGCTTCCAAAGATGTATGCATGTATAAAGACAATCTAACTTATTTCTCCAAATAATAGGGGAAGACACAGCCCCAACAAGCTATAAAAAAAAAAA
>CABHPP010092020.1:0-11494 GCA_902168425.1 Peromyscus attwateri | reverse complement strand
TCTCTCTCTCTCTCTCTCTCTTTCTCTCTCTCTCTCTCATCACACACACACACGTGTAAAGTAAACCACACAAACATATGATTTGTATTTATTCTCATCAAGTTGCTGTGCGGGAGAAACTGGTGGACTATTTTCCTTACCACAGGAAAAAATAATGAAGAGCAATTAGTAACTATAAGAAACAGTTGAAAGGATAAAAAAGGAATGAAAGGAAATAAGAGGAAGAAGAAATGGAGGGGAGGAAAAATATTCCATTGTAGATGTTTGACCTGTTGGCATGCTTTCTTTTCCTTTTTAAAAAAATGTATTGAAGTTTTATTATAAAGAACTTGCTCCAGCTGGGATCTCCCACTCCCCTAAGCTCTTTCCCTCGACCCTTGCCCTTCATTACCACCCCCCCCATCCAGTTTGCTCATGTAGATCTCATCCATTTCTCTGTCATTGGGTGATCCCTGTGTCTTTCTTAGGGTCCTCTTTTCTAGGTAGCCTCCCTGGAGTTGTGAGTAGCAGTCTAGTTATCCTTTGTTTTACATCTAGTATCCACCTATGAGTGAGTACATACCATGTTTGTCTTTCTGAGTCTGGGTTACCTCACTCAGGGTGATTTTTTTTCTAGATCCATCCATTTGCCTGCAAACCTCATGATGTCATTGTTTTTCTCTGCTGAGTAGTACTCCATTGTGTATATGTACCACATTTTATTTATCCATTCTTCGGTTGAAGGGCATCTAGGTTTTTTCCAGGTTCTGGCTATTACAAATAATGCTGCTACGAACATAGCTGAGAATGTGCCCTTGTGGTATGATTGAGCATTCCTTGGGAATATGCCCAAGAGTGGTAGAGGGAGAACAAGGAAAAAGAGACCATGATAAATGAAGACCCCATGGGAATAAGAAGAAGCAAAGTGCTAGAGAGGTCCCCAGAAATCCACAAAGATACCCCCACAATAGACTACTGGCAATGGTCGAGAGAAAGCCCGAACTGACCTACTCTGGTGATAGGATGGCCAAACACCCTAACTGTCGTGCTAGAAATCTCATCCAATGACTGAGGGAAGCGGATGCAGAGATCCACAGCCAGGCCCCAGGTGGAGCTCCAGGAGTCCAATTGGCGAGAAAGAGGAGGGTTTGTATGAGCGAGAATTGTTGAGTCCATGATTGGAAAAAGCACAGGGACAAATAGCCAAACTAGTGGAAACACATGAACTATGAACCAATAGCTGAGGAGCCCCCAACTGGATCAGGCCCTCTGGATAAGTGAGACAGTTGATTAGCTTGAACTGTTTGGGAGGCCCCCAGGCAGTGGGACCGGGACCTGTCTTTAGTGCATGAGCTAGCTGTTTGGAACCTGGGGCCTATGCAGGGACACTTTACTCAGCCTGGGTGAAGGGAGGAGGGGACTGGACCTGACTGAATCTACTAGGCTGAGCTGAATCCCCAGGGGAGTCCTTGCCCTGGAGGAGATGGGAATAGGGGGTGGGCTGGGGGAGGGGCAGGAGGAGGGTGGACAGGGGAATCCGTGGCTGATATGTAAAATTAAATTAAATTATAAAGTAAAATAAAATAAAGATCTTGCACATAAAAAATGCCAAGCAGTGAAATTAACCGCACTCAAAGCCCATACATCTCAATGAACTTCTGGTCAGAAATACTTTATTTTCTGTATGTTGCATTTTTCAGAGGCTTTGTAATGACCATAATTGGTTTCTTGACCTAAAGGAAGGGAGGTGAAATGGAAGGAGATAAAGGTGAGATGTGTCAATATGTGGGTTTTCATTTTCAGTTCCCTTGTTCCGAGACAGACAGTACTTTTTCAGAAGATACGGGGCAATATGTTCACCCAATCCTCCTTGTGCCACGGTCAGATTGTTGGACAGTAGTTAAAGAGAAAACAGCAGTTAGATGTTTTGTTTTCTATATCTTCTGCCCTGCCCATGCCTTCATCTAGGTTCACATATTGAAGAATATTAGAACCTCTAGGTTTATTGGATAGTTCAGAAAATAGGTTGTCTTGTTGGTCCCTTGCTGGGTAAAGAGTTAACTACGTATATGGAGACTAGAGTTCCCTTAAAGTTTTCTCTTGGAGCAGTCGCATGTAACCTCGCACCCAAGAAGGACATGGAAATAGCGGAAGGTAGCACCGGCTGTCAGTCGGGCAAGCGCATGGGCATCCTTCTTGTGTAAAGACAGTGGCTGCCACTGCTGCCGATGTGCTGTCACCTAGATGAGGGATGAGAATTTCTCATCTCATGGGCATAGGTGGAGGACTTGGAAAGACGTGCGCCCCCCGCTTCCGTTCCTGCTCCTAATACCTGGGCTACCTATCCACATTGTAGAATTTAAACCCAGTAACTGCAGATAACCTTTGGTGAAGGAGAGTGGCTTCAATGGTCCAAGGAAACTCTGATTATAAGATTATTTCAAGCTGATTGTACCTGGGGGCTTAGCATGGATGGATTATAGGCCCTGATGATGCTTATTAACTATCTTTCACTTATATTTATCCAGCAAACAGTATATTAAGACAAAGGTTAAAATGGTTACTTAAAAAGGATACGTGATGCTTATCAAAATTAAATTTTTTTCCCCACTGTCTTAGTCACGAGAACCAAGATCTCTGACATCTTTGTTATATGCAAACATATTCAAATGGAATTACAGATTTTCTAGGAGTTTTATTTGCTCCTTTGGGATTCAGTCCCTTTTACTGTTCAGTGTTTACTCATTTTGCTCACTTCCTCCAAACTTCTAGAACTTAAACATCACCAGAATGAGACCTCCTTGGATGCTGTTCCTTAGATTGCCAGTGATAAAAAAAAAGTCATCTTTTAAATACACTTCCACGGAGGCCACATGTGTACCATATATAGCCTTAATGTAAATCATGAGGAGAGGGCCTCCAGCATCCTACGCGTAAAGTCTTGAGCTTGGTATGCTCTGGTAGTTTGTCTTTGATCCGAGGAAACCCACAATTGAATTAGCTGAGATGATTTCTTTTCTGTTTTCCCCTCTTTCTTGTGCCCTTCATAGATGTGTAGCTCAGAGAACTCTGGCCCTGGGGACAGACGCGGAATCATTTTATTTGCAGTGTTGGCCGCTTCTCTGTCTCACTGGCTGTTAAGGGGAAAGTGAGAAATCTAGACAGTTCAGGAATATGAAACTTGTCCTGGTCCTACGGTGACGACGGATCCTGTAAGAAATGTGGGCCATTTCTCCCAGTATTCACCCGATCTGTTACTATTTCAGGGGGAGAAGAAAAAAATGCTCATTAGAACTGAGTGATAGGTTGTATGATGCTAAGGGTTTCTCCCTGCCACCGCAACCCTGTTTATATTTACATTTTCTTGTTTAGTCTTACCCCTAAATGGAGTGGCAAGACAGTGTCATGTGAAAGACATTTGTAACTTAACCCTCAGAACTTGGAACTTCTAAGTTACCAGGTGATATCTACTCTGCTATGATAAGATTCCAGAACAAAGGAACCACGAAGCCATTAGCTTGGAAATCTTCAGTTGTGAAAAACAAGGCCTGTAAATACCTTATAAGATTAATATGAAAAGACAGTGTACCCAGGCTTCTCTTGGGTACCCATGTCCCTCATCAACAAGATTTTATTTCTGTATTTATCTCATATTCAAAAGGGTATGGATTGACTTTTACCATACGTTGACTGTTTTAAACTGATATCTTAGAAGAAAGAGAAGCGTTACTATAGTAAATGAAGCTAAAATCAAAATTATATCATATAATCTTACAAAGCAGTGGTTCTCAACCTTCCTAATGCTGTGACCCTTTAATACGGTTCTTCATGCTGTGGTGACTCCCAGCTATAAAATTATTTTTGTTGCTACTTTGTAACTTTAATTTTGCTACTGTTGTGAATTGTGATGTAAATATCTGTGTTTTCCAATGGTCTTAGGTGACCCCTGTGAAAGGGTCATTTGACTCCCCCAAAGAGGTGGTGACCCACAGACTGAGAGTCATTGTTATAAAGAAATACTTTGAGACTAATTATATTACAGAGCAAGGAGGAAGGGATATCCCATGACTAGTTAAGTCTGGTCAGTCAAGGTTTCTAAAGTCATAGCAATTATTAGAGGAAACAAATGGAAAACCAATTTAAGGGACCTTTGAGGCAGAAAAACTTTCAGCTCATGGGACAGTGCTAGACAGATAGGCTGACACAGATTTCTGGTCAGGAGGACAATTAGCTCTGTCACTGTGCCCTTAGATCGTTATTTTGGATCACTCATGCCTTTAATCTCAAACAAAAGATTAGCTTGTATAAAACATTTCTCTGTTTACATGTTTATATTTACCGGGTTTGATAGAGTGTGATGCTGAGTTTGATGACTCTGGACCGTGAAGGTAGATTCCTTGTCTTAGGAGCCTTTCTGAACTATGCATTGGAATTAGCTTGTATGGAAATCTGGTGTGACTTTATTGGTAGAGGGTGATGAAGGTCACGTTAATCCTTACATTTTAGAAGGATTAATGTGGGAAAGCATGAGCAGTGGGAACATTCACCTTGACTCCCATCACTTACTGCATTCCTTATGCATTTAGACTAGACATGGCTTCCCAAGAAACCTTCGCCATCAGACCAGACAACCGATGTTAGAAAGTGACAGGACACTTGCATGTCCATGTCTTAGTAAACATAGAAATCTTCATACTATTGAAAGCATGATAAATGTCGAGTCATTTAACAGCTCAAATTATCAGTTGAATGTGATGGTTCTTGAACAAGAAAACTTTACAGAATAATGAGAAGGGGACTTTGACTCTCTCAGGAGGTAGTGCATAACCTTGCTTCATTCACAAAGAATAGAGCCTGAAGAGAGATAAGTAGTGGAATTTACTGCCAAATGCAGCCTTAAATAAGGTACTAACTTCACCATCCTATGGATGCCATGAACCACCCTCTATACTATGACAATAGCTCTTACCAATGATACTTCCCTAAAAAAAACTGCAACTCCAGGGTACATGAAAACAAAACAGAACAAACAAACAAAACATCATCATCAACAACAACAAAACAACACCAAACTCAGTTTGTGAGACATTCTACAGGACACCAGAAAATATCCCTCAATGTTATAAAGTCATGAAACAGAAATACTGGCAAACTGTCACATCTTAGTGGAGACTGAGAAGACAGAATTAAGGGCAATTCAGCAGACTTCAATCTTGGCGCAGAAAGAATACACTAATGGAAAACTGATGAAATCCAAATTATGCCTAGAGTTTAGTTAGTTAATACTAGTGGGCTAATGTCAGAACCCTAATTTTATAAATGCATCACAGTAACATCCAAGGTTAATGATGGCAAAACTGAGTGAGGTGTCCAGAGGAACTCTGTATTATCTTTGAAATTTCTTCTTCGTTATAAATTATTTCTAAAGGACTCTTGAGATAGCTATTGTAAATAACTCTATGATCTATTCACATCAGGTACAGAACAACATTTTTAAGTTTAAGAAAGAAAACCTGAAGCAGAAAGAAGGAATCTTTTTGTTAGGTATAAAAGAGTTAAGACATAAAATAAAGCACACGAGGCACAGCAGAGAAAAGCAATCATTGGATCATAATGAATAGGGAGATAATTTGCTGTAAGTCTGTTTAAAGGTTAAGTGCTCCATATTCTATAATTCTTCAGAGGTGAGCATTCTCTTTATAGTTCCTCCCCTGTAACATGACCCCCTCCCTAATATTAACCACATATACCTAGCCCCGTTATGCACAGTCCCCAGAGTCTCCCTGAAGGAAGTTCAAAGGGGAGTTTTTTCACACCCAATTATTCTGAGGTATTTTTCTTCTTTCTTCTTCTGGCATATTTATCTTGTTTTAATCGCCTTGCTTCTTCCATGACTTTCTGCTATATCAAACTAGTAAGCAATGTGAGGGAGCTGGTAGCCAGCTGTTTTCCATCCCAGCTGCAGAAACAGTAGACACTAGAGCCAATGAAGGAAATGCAAACACAAGTCTCTACAACATTCTCCTTACATGGTCTATCCTGCAAACCCAAGGCACCAAAGGGAAAGGCATTCTGTCTCTGGGTAGAGACTGTTTCCATTGGTCCAAATTAGAACAGAAAGAAAGATTAAGGAGTTAAAAGGAGGAAATATTCATGCTATATTTCCTATAAGGATATAGATTCAGGACATTCATTTAATAAATGAACTCAAACATTCATGCTGTATTTCCTACAAGGATATAGGTTCAGGACATTCATTTAATAAATGAACTCAAACCTCTCTGTGTAAAAACAAAGATGTCTGGAAACAGAGGGAAGTAAAGTTAAAGACTGTTTTTGTGGTATATGTGCATCTCAAATATGTACAGCAGTGTGTTGGGTAGCCGGAGACAAAACGTACAAGCACCATCAACCTAGTAAGAGAAATGATACAAACTTCCCATAGCAAGAAATTAAATAAATGTTAACTCTATAATAACAAGTAGAATTATGTTTCATAAGCTCACTGACCTGGAGGCTCTTCTGCAAATATGTTTCTCTGTGGCCATTTCCAGGATTTTTATACTACTTCATTATCTTGAATTCTATTTGAAATATTTTTATTTATTCTTTGAAAATTTCATTCATGTATACAATGTGTTATGATCACATCCATTTCCTTCCTTGAAATCCCCCTAACGTGCCCTCCCTTTCTTAGTACATGTTTTACTTTCCCCCATTGTATCCAATTAGCACTTTCTGTGTGCAGGCATCCTTTGGAGCATGAAAAACTTACCAGTGGCAGCAACCCCAAAGAAAAAGTACTCTCCTTCCCCCAGGTGCTGTTATCTGCCAATAGTGCCTTAGCTAGGAATGGGACCTCTGCTCGGCATCGAGGTCTCCTGAGTCCCTCCCTGATCCATACTGGAACTTGGCCTGATTGTGGGCAGGTAACCACAGCAGTGGTGAGTTCATGACTGTAACAGCTGTGACATGTCCTGAAGGCAGCCATGCCACAGCACTGCTCCCCACTGCCCAGCTCTTTGTAAGTCTCAGTGAGAACTCTTTATCCTCTCTCCATTCCCAGCATCAGACAAAACTGCCCTGGAAGAAGTAAATGTAAAAGTATGAAGAAACAAGGAGCAAAATCAAGCAAATAAACAGAGAGTTTATACTTCTTGGACTCTTTCGAAGTTGAAAAATATTTATTTTTCAGAGTTTCAAAGTGGACTAGGGAGATGTTTCAGTGATTAATAGAGCATGTTGTTCTTGCAAGACTCGAGCTTGGTTCCCATTTCCCACATTCAGCAGATCACTACTGCTTGTAAGTCAGCTCCAGTGGAACCCAATGTATCTGGCCTCTGTAGGCACCTGCATTTACATGTTCATACTCACAATTCCACATAATAAAAATAAAATAAATTTGAAAGACAATTAACAAAGTATTATTCATGAAATGTTTAGCAGCTGTAGACTTCTATTTATCACCCCAAAAAATTCCCTTTAAGCTATCCAAAATGATGATGAGTTTTGTGCAAATCTCTACAGTGTGTAGTTCTTTCTCTTCCTGTAGGTAAGCAGAAGTGTTAAAACTCTACAGCCATCACCACACATCATACTTTGAATTTGTATACTTGCTTTCTCATGAGGATGGCATTTCAAACTCTGTTGAAGAGTTCTTATCTTTCTAACTAGGCCTTAAATGAATTAAAAAGTATGTGAAAAGATATAGTTAGTAGAGAGCTGGTGAATGTTTAGTATTGCTCTCAGAAGGAAAAAAAAAGTTAATGTGTGCATGTGTGTACATATATCAGTTTGTAATAATTTTTGAAAGTTAAAAATTACTTATGTGTATATGTGTATACAATTATGTATGTGAACATGTGTATGCAGATGACTCCAGAGACCAAAGAAGAGTCTTGGAATTACAAGTGGTTATTAGCCATCTGATGTGCTTAGTAGGAGCCAAACTTGGGTCTTTTGGAAGAGCAGCAAGTACCCTTAAATGCTGGGCTATCTCTCCAGTAACAAGTTTTTAATAATTTTGCTGCTGTAAAGAATTTATATAATTTTGTTGACTGTTCTTAATTCATGTAGTCATAAACAACCTATAGTTCTAATTGAAAAATATTTGTAGTTCATAGGTGTCATAGCCAGGTAGGACTGTTGGTTGCTATGCTCCTTTGGAAGTGTGCATAATGCATTCTTGTACCATGAGAGTTAGTCCTCAGAAAGGAGGCTTCCCTGTCCATTCCAGCTTGTGATCTTGAGGTGAATGTGGACTGATATTTTTTTTTTATCAAGTATCTCATGATCCTCAGAAGTAGACTTGTGTTACTTGTACTATCTGCCAAAAGAGTCTTTGTAATATGAATCTTAAAAGGTCTTATAATAAAAAACCCAGAGCCAGATATTGGGGTGAAAGCTGAAAGATCAGAGAAGCAGAACAACCAGCCATTAGCTTACCTCTACAAAATCCTCAGCCTAAAGAGAGCGAGTTCCTGTTTCCTCATGTCTTATATACCTTTCTGTGTCCTGCCATATTAATTCCTGGGATTAAAGGTGTGTGCCACCACTGCCTGACCTCTATGTCTAATTTAGTGGTTGGCTCTGTCTTCTGATTCCCAGGTAAGCTTTATCAGGGTACACAATATATCACCACAAATCTTCTTTTATATGACCAGATTGCATTCAAAGAAAATTGAGAGCCTGAGATTTTTGAGAGGAGTTACTGGGATGTGTGTTTAAGCACCTGAGTGTACTGGTTAGTATTTTTTTTATTTGTTTGTTTTTCTTTTTTGTTTGTTTTTATCTTGACATAAGTTAAGGTTATCTGGGAAAAGGCACCTCAACTGAGAAAATGCCTCTGTCAGATGGCCTGTAGGCACGTCTATAGGGCAGTTTTTTGATTCATGATTGATGTGAGAGGGCTCTGCCAAGTGAGGAAGAGGCCACCCCTGGGCAGGTGGTTCAGGTCGAGCAAACCATAGTGAACAAGCCCATAAGTAGCATTTCTCCATGGTCTTGGCTTCCTGTCTCCAGTTTCCTGTGTGAGTTCTTGCCCTGACTCTCTCCTTCATGATGGACTACAAATATAGGCTGAAGTAAACCCCATTTCTCTCTTCTGTGCCCTTTCACAGCCTTAGTCCATAACCCCTGACTAGGAGTGACAGAGGAATAAAAAACGGATGCACAGAGGCACAGAAAGGCTGGAATGGGTGATTTGGGTTCTCTGGTGAAGAATCTGCAGTATTCCCCCAACCTCCCAAGCTCAGCATGCTTATTATATACTGTCAAATAGGGAAGCAGGTTATTGCATACAGCTGAACAAAGAGGTGGGATTAGGCATCTCCATAGAAGAGTCTCTGTAGGTTAGCAGTCTTCAGGCCATGGACATCTGGAGTGGCGGAAGTGGGAAACTATGGTGGACAATTTCTGCCCATC
Source organism: Peromyscus attwateri (assembly GCA_902168425.1). Lineage (NCBI taxonomy): Eukaryota > Metazoa > Chordata > Mammalia > Rodentia > Cricetidae > Peromyscus > Peromyscus attwateri. Next base: position 2,092 of record CABHPP010092020.1, on the reverse strand, counting down.
TGTCAACATTTACACTTGGATCGGATGAAGGCTTTGCCACTCTCATGGACGAATGCATTGGAGTTCTTTAACGTGGTGTCCCCATGTCAGCAACACACATTTCCTAGTCAGCCCCCAAGTTGCTTTTGGTCATGGTCAGGGTCTTTATCACAGCAATAGAACACAAACTAGAATGCTAAGCAATGCTGTTTAATTTTCCCTCAGAGATTCTGCTTCCTGAGAACCGAGGACTACAGTGCGGTGCCTAATTCTATGGTTTCAATGGCAATTACAGGTATCCTAACCTCCAGTAAGTGACTCCTGAGCTTGCGCGCATGCGCGCACACGCACACGTCCTAAATAGGTACAGACAGGAGTGCAAAAATCTAGTCTGTATCTCACATTATAATAGCTATTGGGATTCCTGTGTAGAACCAGCAGAAAAATAGTTTTAATTTTTTTAGTATAATTACAAATTATTAAATAGCTACATTAAATCTTCATAGCCCCCCCCTTTTTTTTTTATCATACTTTTGAGTGGTGCTGTGAATGTGAGTCCTAGAGCATGATGAATATGTTCTCTACCACTGAGCTATACCCACAGCTTTAATGGCAATATTTTAAAGTGACAAACAAAAGTTTAAATACAGTTTTTCTTTTGAAAAATATTTATTTCACATTTTTACATTTTTTTTTAATATATTTGAAGTCCTTTTCTTAATGTTCTGAAGAAATGAGTACTGAATTTAACAATAGGATGCTCACAATCTTACACATATGCTACTGATTTAGTTCTTTCCTTTAGGCTAAAGAGGAAATGTATTTGCAATTAATAATTCAGTGTATTTGTGTATGATTGGGTGGATGTTTAGGATGCCATTTGAATTATAAGAAAGTGAAGCTAAACCCAAAAACTGCTTCCTAAACACACAATCACTCTGGCAACTGTGAAGTCTATTTGAACGTAAATGGCCTCTCTCCAGGTACGTCCAGTCAGTGGTGCTGAGGAAGTACGGAAAACAACCGTCATTTTCCTACAAATGGAATGCCTCTACAGCTGATTTAGAGCGCATAATCAGGGCTAGTGAGAAGGCTCAGTAGGTAAAGGCACTTGCTGCCAAAGCGTGCTGAACTGAGTTTAGTTCCTGGAATCTACTTGGTAGAAGGGAAGACCTGACTCACAGGCCAGGCATGGTGACACATACCTTTAGCTCCTGCATTTGGGAAGCAGGGGCAGGCAGATTTCTGTGAGTGTGAGGCCAACTTTGTCTACACAGCAATTTCCTGGCCAACCAGGGCTCTATACTGTGACACTGTTTCAGTTCTCCCTAAAAAAAGAACTGACTCATGCAAGTTGTCTTCTGATCTCCATATACAGGCTGTGGCACATGATCACACACACACACACACACACACACACACTAAATAAACAAGCAAGCAAGCAAGCAAACAAACAAATTCCTATCATGGTGCTATACATTTGCAATCCCTGGACTCTAGGGGTGGGGGCATGAAGATAAAAAAGAGGAATTCAAGCCCATCCTCTGGCCACATAGTTTAGGTCTAACCTGGGTCGTATAAAACTTTATTTTAAAAAATTAAAGTACATCATTAATCCAATTTATAAAATCCAGATATCCATCTATCTTGCTTGGTTTTTCAGTACCGTATTTGGTTGTTTTATATTTTTAATTTATTTTTGAACATCTCACATTTATGCTGTTATCTAAGTTTTTTTGCAAGATATTATTTGTTGACAGTTTCATATATGTATATAGTACATTTTAGTCGTTTCCACCCATTCCTTTCCCTCATCTTCCTTTTTCTTCCATTGAGGCTCTTTTTCCTAAGAAGCACCCCTACAACTTTCATGTCTTCTTATTGTGCGTGTGACACTGAGTTTAATGAGCATTGCTTGCATAGTGTGAGTTGGACATTATTTACTGGAGTATTGGTTATTTTTCAGTGTGCACAACTCTGGCAAAGATGGCATTCACTTCTCATTAACTGCTAATAGTTCCTCTTGAAGGGGTTGGGTCTTGCCTCATTCCACCAGCATATATATATATATATATATATATATATATATATATATATATATACACACACACAC
>CABHPP010092018.1:0-10610 GCA_902168425.1 Peromyscus attwateri | reverse complement strand
AAAAGCTATACTCTTCCTAAATTCATACTTTTTTTTTTATTAACAGATGTAAATTTGAAGGGGAAATACCATATACTATAAGCCATCGGGGAATAGCCAGCCTCCACAGGATGACTCACAATTTTCATGTGAATGGCAGCGATGCTGAGCTACAACTCTAAGCTCCTCCGTGCTCTAGACTGAATCATTCCCTCTGTGAACTCTGCAGGCACTTTATGACAAATGTACACATGTGTACGAGGCATGTGACCTTGTTGGCAGTTATCTGCTGTGTCAAGGGCTATTGGCAGATGCCCAAGAATTGATTGACACATATCTTACAGAACTGGAGTTAATTAATATGTCTACCAATTCCCAAATGTACCACAGGAAACAGAAAAATCTGTTTAATACAGCAATCAATGGCATGCTGCGTGTGGTCAAAAGCCATTCACTAGACAGAAAAACTGGATTTTTTTGGGAAGATACTATTCAAGAGTGTATATATAGCTATCAAAATGCTAGAAGAAGAAAAAAAGTCTATTTTTATAACTACAAGACTAAACTTGATATTTCGGAAATTTTTTTTTATCACTAGAAATAGCAAGCGATAATTTTCTCCTATAAGATTGAAAGTTATTAAATGATGAATGGGGCCTTGCATTTATTTTAAAAACAGCATTTTAACTTGTGTGGCATTCTGCCACAAAGTTATTCAGTTTATATGCAGTTTTCTAATGGTGAAGTTTCTACAAGCTTGGAAACTAAGAATAAGACAAGAGTTACTTTAAGGGAGGTATATTTCAAAGCAGAAGTTGAATATGGCAGTATTCCTGACAGTCTTCCCAAATGCAAAAAGCGAAGACCTTTCTTTTCTTAAAATACAATTATTTGAAGTCTAAAAACACTGTAAAATTATATAATACAATTATGTTTCATTGCCTTTTTTGCCTGTAAAACAGGTATCAGAAAAATATGCATGCAACTTCCAACCTAAAATCTAAAAGGAAAATCTTGTAACTGAAGAAAAGGAGGATATGAACATGAAAGGGAGCAGTGGGGTGGGGTGGGGGATGTGGTTTGGAGACAGGAAGGAGGAAGGACAGAAGAGGTAATTATATTATAATACTGTAGACCATACGTGTTATTTAAAAGGATTTTTGAAGATGGTGTTTTCAAGTTCCATGAGCGTGTGAATCTTGAGGCAACATTCTCTGCCTCTCCAGGCTTTCCATTAGTGTCATTCTTTTCTAACAGTATAAAGTGCACATTGTCTCTCTTTCTCAACTTCATAAACAGCAAAATTGGTTAAAGCCAAGGATAGCATTTTAAGTAATAGTATAGATCAATTTAAAGCAGATTGTCTCTGAAGGCAGCTTAAGCATTGAAAATTAAATTTGATGTAGTCTAGACAAGCCCTGGTGATAATATCTTTTCCAGAATTTCCTAGATTGCCTGTCTAGACTGCTCCAAATTCCCCAGGTAATTGCATAATCATCTTCTTTCTGACCTCCTACTCTGGAATGGTATTTCATAATTTATAGTTTTCTTGCAAATCAAAATCACTGAGCTTCTTAAGGTAGACCTGTCTCAAAGCTCTGAGTTTCTCAGGAAAAAAACTTGCACCTCACTATGTCATCTCAAAGAAGCTCACATTGGAAGCTAGGCTTATTTATTATTTCAGTGGAGGGGAGCCTGAGCAAATGGCCTGTAGCCATTCAGTCCCCTAACAGCCCACCCAAAGAGCAGCAATGCATAGTTGGCTTGAAATATGATACATTATTAACAACATGAAACAGCATTATAGAAGGGGTAGGGCACATCACCATAGGAAAGATGACAGCGATTCATGGATAATATGGAGAACTTTAGCATTAATAGATACCGAAGTAGTGAAAGTTTCAGATTTCGAAGCTATGCGATTTAAGACAAATACAGAAACATCTAGTAAGGATAGCCTAGTGGCATTATTTTTAGTCTCAGATGAGGGGAAAAGTAAATAAGAGGCAGGATGACTATTACTCCTGAGACCAACAGCAAAAGCTGTCAGTATGAGACGTGGACATTTTTTAGTATTCGGTGTTCTTGTGCAGCAATGCCTGCCTATCAGATCTCCTATGTCTTCATTCCAATCATCTACACTAGAAACAGAGTTGCAGTAAAACAAGCAACTGGTTAACGGTCAGTGAAAACCCTGGAATCTGAGGCCAGAGAAGAAAGACGTACTTCAAGGGTGAGGTTAGACATTTGGAACTTGTATAGCACTAAGTGTTAGGAGGCAATGAGTCAACCTAACGTGTGGATACCTAAGCAAAGATGCTTTTATTTTGTTTTACATATTATGAGCAAAGACTCTGAGATGTTAAGTAACCTCTCCAGGGCTTCCCAGCTGGTCAGTTGTAGCATGAGATCCAAAGCCTGTTGTGATAGCAGAGTCTATGCTTGTCTGCTCCTCTGCAGTAAGAGTCCTGAATGTGCTGCTGTATTCTTGTGTGCTCCTCAGAAGGAACATTACGGTGCCAGGTACGAACTGCACTACAGTGGAGCCAGTGTTTAGGATCCCTCACTGATGTCAGCAGTTTAGCATCGGGGTGGTAGCATAGGGGCAGTTATTTAATCAGTTTAGAAGCAACTAAAAGACTGTGTGTTATCTACAAGGCCATGTGTGTGAACCGGTTCCTAATTCCCTCAACGTGAAATGGGGAACTTAAAGAGGACCCCCTTTCCTAAAAATCATGTCATGATGAAATATCTTGTTGATATCAGCAAATACGTCATATATACTTGTGAGGAAGAGGAGAAGGAGGAATACAAGGCTAGGTGGGCACAGGCAGACAATTTACCTATATGGGTGTGTTCTCAGGAAATTATCGTAAACTTGCCAGTCTCCTTAGGGAAGTAACAGCAGAAACTACGATACATAACTGGTTTTAGCATTGGAAACTCACAGCCTGTGATGTGTCACCTTACACAGAGAAGATTAAGCATATAATGTTTTGCTTCTTGTCTTTGAAATCAAAACATGCATCCCTATCCCATAGGACACCTTAAGGAAATAAGCAGGAGCCTAGTGCTTACAATATAAGTGGCTGCAGGCGAATTTGGTTGTTATCTTTAGGATTCCAGAAATATTCTGTGAACAAATTCTTTATTTTTTGAGCATTTCTAAACTCCAATTTGGAGGAAAACTCTGTCACGTATCACTTCCTCACCACACGAACACTGTTGCTCTGAAGAGTCAGAGCCAAAAATGACAATGGTCTTTATAATTGAGACAACTGAGAAGCCCAACTCAACATACTCCTTCCAATGTTAGTAAGGTCTCCTTGTTTTAATTTTGATTTAAATTTATTTAACTATATTTCTCTCACTAAAGTTTCCCTCTGTAACATCTTTAGTATGACAAAATGCATTTTTTTCTTTTCCATGCCAATATAATAACCAAAAATATAAAAGCAATACCTAACAAAGCAAAAACCCAAATGTGAGATTCCATCCTTGAAGGCATGTATAGAATGTATCCTTCTTAGTCCTGAATCAAAAACCAACAAAACAAGAGTAGGGATGGAGGGAGTGAGAAAGGAGTATACATTCAGATTGCCCACATGTGTCTCCCACGCAAAGGACGACTCTGAAATCCAGGGTGAGAACAAATGCTTTCTCCCTTTCTCCTGCCACATGACTATTGATGAGTGATGCTCTCTCTGATTTATATCCACAGACTAAAATTAATAGCCACATCTGAATTTGAAGCCGGTCCCTACGAATAGTGAGCAGGAGACTAAATGAGCTGAAAAGATCAGCAATGAAGCCTTTGGACAGAGGGGAGGCAGGGCAAAAAGCCTTTTTATAAGTCAGCCTTACCTCAGGATGATGTCCAACCTCAATATATGTGCAAACTGGATGAAAAGCCCCAGTTCCACAGGCATACAAGTGAGTGTGATTATAAGCCTTCAAGACCTTGATGAAATTAGCACATTCTTTCTGCAAAACAAAAGGCAAAACAGTTAGTTCTAGCAGTCCCCCTGACTGAGGAATCTAGGGTGCTGGGCAATTTGTGGCAGACTTTGTATGCATCTCTTTCCCAGAGTTTTTTAGGCTTAATTTTGTTTTTGATATTCTGTTTACAGCATTACATGAATTAAGATAAAACATTCTTAAACTTTGAGGAAACAAATATACTGTGTTGGCTAGCTTTATATCAACTTGACACAAGTTATAGTTATCTGAGAAGAGTGAACCTCAATTGAGAAAATATTTCATAAGATTTTTATGCAACCTAGCCTATAGTGCATTTTCCTAATTAGTGATTGATGAGGGAGGGTCCAGCCCATGCTGGGTGGTGCCTTCCTTGAGCTATTGTTCCTGGGTTCTATAAGAAAGCAAGCTGAGCAAGTCACGGGGAGCAAGTCAGTAAGCAGCAGCCATCCACGGCCTCTGCAACAGCTCCTGCCTCCAGGTCCCTGCCCTGTATGAGTTCCTGTCCTGACTTCTTCAATAATGAACAGTGATATGAAGTATAAGCCAAGCAGACCTTTACATTTCCAAGATGTTTTGACCACGGTGTTTCATCATAGCAATGATAACCCCAACTAAGACATATACCCTTCCATAACTCTTTCACTAAAACTTTTCTAAAACAATCTCACCTAATGGAATAAACAGTTCTGGGTGGCCAACATCATGGATGACTTTTCCCACAGAGAGGACAACAGCAAACTCTAGAGATAACTAATTATGCCAATGAGGTGATGGTGAGATTCTCCATACAAAAGTGACTTTTGAGTTTCAATTTAGAAAAGGGGAACAAAAATAAAAGATAACATGTAGCTAATCACCATTAGTGATCTAATCTTATTTCTTTCTAATGAGTATGCATTCATATACTACATAATAAAAATACATTGAAAGAGTTTTTCTAGGATGTTCATAGTTTTCTGAGTTATTTTTCAGTTGAATATTTGAAAGTAAGCCCTACAGCTGGAACTATATAAATGCAGATAAACTCTCCATGCAGACTACTGTATAAATGAGCTTGGTTCACAAAATGGAGAAGCAGGTTGATTCTTCTGTTCCTAAGTGTGTTGTGCCCTCAAAGCTTTCATGTGACCCGTGACTTCTCAGGTGTGAACTCAGAACACATCTGGCCTTATGCAGTCAGTTCGAGTTTATAACTGGAGTGTTATAACAATCTGAGTACATTTCCACATGGCATTTGCATCCAGTACCTGCAGCTGATGACTTCGGTCTTAACTCCATTGGCCCATAAAATAAGGAGCAGGCAACTTCAGCTAAGTAATTGACATTTAAAATCAAGAAAGTGCCTGCTGTTCATTCTGTCTGGTTGTACCAGGGTGAAGCCTGATGCTGTCCTTTGAAAAATATATTTCTCTAAAGATGAATTGGACTTACCTAAAATAAAATATAAGTTTTAGACGTGAGTTCTCATGCTTTCTTAACAATAATGTGTAATTTGGAGATGTAAAAACTAAAATAAAACACTTCTTTGTTTTGTCAAATTGATCCAAAATGTATTTTTTTCTTTTTTCCTGACTGAAATCAACTGACTTTGCAAATTGCTCTGGTACGAGGGAAAATTTCCTAGCTGAAAGGGTACATGTATTCCCTTCCTTGCTCACTTTGAACAGGTTAGTTCCTGCTCAAAAGATCATTGCTCTGAAGCAGATAAAACTTAACCTCCACTGTTGAAGCACAGTCCCCATTCTGTAACAGTTCCTCCTCCTTCCTCTACAGGACCCAACATGAATGCCTATGCAGAAGAAGGAGTGTGGGGAAAGGAAACATCTGATAAATTCATTTACAAATGAAGCATTCATGGGTCTGCCCACAGGATATATTTGTACTCCTCAAAAAAAAAAAGGCATTTTCAAAGAAGCCATTTTTAGAATTTTTTTGCTTTGAAATATGTAGGTGGCCGTGTATTCTGCTTTTACAGAGACAGTCATTCCTCAATGTAGGCTCAATATTGTCATATTCAAGATGATAAATAGTGAGTTCCAGTACCATATGTCAAAATCAAGATATTGGCTGTGCATGCACGGGGAAGCAAATGGATGTTCCAGTAAGTAATAGTTTCAGACCCAGACAGATGCCTTGTTCATTTCAGAAGGGAACAGGACTTCAGTTGGTCTGTGTGCTTGCTTATAAAGACTCACATGCCATTTTGCATACAAAACTAACTTCTCCAATTCCATTATTCACATTTAATACCTACTAACAATTTTAAAATAGACCATGGTTCTCTGTGGTATAAAAAGAAAACATAATTATAAGTACAAATACTTGGAAACACAAAGGAAAGGTCATGTTACCCTTACCACTGTTATGAATTTTAATAGCATAGCTTTTGTGAGATCGTTATTTCTTATAGATTAGATAACCAGTTAGCAATTTACCAACAACTAAGTCTATCTTTCCAAAGAAACTAGTGGGTTGTAATTAACACAAGAAAAACTCCCCAAGCACTTGAAAGCCACAAAATTGGACCACATTGAATATCAAATTCTCAATTTGTTCTCTATTAACTGTTAAATAGAGAACCACTATACTATGACAACCATTCTTCTACAAAGCTTCTGGAACAAAATCAATCATGGGACTGTAGCTGAGAAACCTGGCAAAGCGTCTGACTGAGTGTGCTGATAACAAGTGAGTCTATCTGAGTTACAGAAAACGGAGCCCCACCCTGTTGGCCCAAGGCCTAGAATGATCTCCTTAATTTCCCCACTGAACTCTCACAGTTGGCAGCAAATTGTACTGTTTGCCATGCCCTGGGGCTACCTTAGTATTATTTTCAAAGTAAAGGTTGATGCAAATAGAGTGGGGAGCAATTTCTTGGGTTTAGAGGGTAAAAAGATGGTTGTAGGAACACAAAGGAATGGAAGGAAATACTTTCAAGATTGGTTTTAAAATAGCCAAAGGAAGAGTCCTCAGCAGCAATGGAGGAGGAAAGCAGACAGAAAGAACTGAACACAGAGGAACCAAAAACTTGAAAGATGTGCCAGAAAGGATCTGTTCTTCTGAGAACGTCTACATAAAAGCCTATCAATACTGTCATTCATTTGCCTTCCTTTTCTAGTCATGGCTGCCAAGGTTGGTGAGTGTTCCAAACAGGATATTCATTTTATTCTGAGGCTGCCTGGACATTCCTCTAAACTAGAAGGAAGCGTGGCAGCAAAAGGAAACACACTTCACACGTTGCTGCTCTGGGGAGACAGAAGAGGAGTGTTTCTGACCTTTCCTTGAACCATGACGTTTCTCAAAACTCAGAATGTAATGTACTTTTTGGCATTAAACTCCTGCACTGCCTTGCTCCACACTGGCGGATTTACAGCTCAATAAAGACAGTGCGGTCAGCTCCAAATGAATTCATTTTTCAAGCCTTGATCCTTCTGGAACTGAAGTTGATATACACAGATGAATTTGGTAACAAGTTGATGTCCTGAGAGCCAGTCAATCACGGGGACCTTCAGATCAACAGTCCCCCAAAATCATTAGTTTAGAAGTAAGAGCAGTTATAATCCAATAATACCAAGCCCACACCTGAGGGCCATGATAAATCAACCTCTATGACAAGCTGTTTGAATTTGAGTCTTAGGGGTTTCCAGCCTTTCTGGATCACATGAATAGAAGAATTGTGCATAAAAATATGATCTCGAGGAATAGATGTAAAGAAAATACCTATCCTTGAAAAAGATCTAGGAGCTGAAAGCAGAATGAATGGAAAAACAAGCATCACAGATCCAGATACAGAGCATTGATTAGACTGTGCTGCAGACTTTTCCTGGACCGTTACAAAAATAAAGCCCTCCATCTGTCAAAACAACTGCGCCATGCATGAAAATTAGAACAGAGTGGAGGTGTTTTTAACTAACTTCCCATCATTACACTCTCTACAAGAGAATATAATTTACCTACAATTCCAATTACCTCCTTCCTTGTTCTTAAATTATGGATGAAATAGTGAAAATTTAATCTAAATAAAGAAGTCGCTAAAAAAAAATGGGGATGAGACTGTGAACATGAACAATCTCTATTCAAATCTATTCAGCTCATGATTAAATCAAGCAAACTTGTTCTGGTTCAAATATAAATGAGCCCCAAATGAATGGGTAGAGAGTAGCACTGCCTCAGGTCAATGACAATTCATTTGAAAGGAAAAATCAATAGTCCCTGTGTCACCAGCCATTTATGTGGAATTATTTTACTGTATAACATAGCAGCTGGGAAAGCAAAGGAATCTGTCTATCAGGATGGGTGGATACACTCTGCAGGAAAATCCATTAATAAGCTTAATTCCTGAGCTTAATCTGTTGGCTCTCTTTTCTCTGGTCCATTTATTTGGCAAGCTGGCTGGATACTCTGTTTCATGCCAAAGCAGCAATCCCTGAGATTGTCCCTGTCACTCATTTGGCCCCTCCTTCTAGTCGAGCTGTCCCATACTTATCTGGAAGCAATGCCCCATCTTTTTCCATTCTTAAATTGTGCTGTTACAGCTGTGATCTGATCATCCTTATCCATGTCTTCCTAATACTTCAAATTCACTACAGGATGTTGGAGATCTTCTTCAAAGAGACATGTCTCATAAAACGGATACACCGTATGTTCTCATTTTCGAATTGCCCATCTAATGTTGAACTTGTGACTTCTACCATCCACGCCTTTTTACAGGATTCATCACGCAAAGAGAGATCCAGACTGTCTTTACAGTGCAGGAGGAAGAGGAGCTAGAGAGAAGCCCAGCCTTTAAAGGACAGTTGGATGTCATTGTCACACATCTCCCTTCCTCCATCCATGGTGTTTCATTTCAAAAGTTAGGTTTAGTTTTGGTAGGAGCCATTCATGTCTAAAATACTAGAGGATATTATATAGTCAGAAATATAAAATGAGCATACATATCCCTTAGTAAATATAGATTCTCTAACGAGTTTAGGAAGCACAGCACAGGCAGAATATATCAGACTTCTCCTGGTATAAATAGATAATCCATTAGAATAGTCAATGCCATTACTCTTTCCCTTTTCTTTCTTTCTGTTTTAACAGCCTAAAGTTTATTTCCTTCATAAGGATCCTAGAACATAAAATCATGGAAAGAAATTTTTTTTTAAAGAAAGGAATGGCAGTCACCACATAGACCAAACTGGCTTAGAACTTGCTATAAACACCAACCAAACAGGCTCCAAACTCAGAGATCCAACTGACTCTACCTCTTGAGTGCTAGAACTAAAACATTCACCACCATGCATGGTGAAAAAGATTTTTTAATCATATAAATGTGTTGCCAATCACAAAAATTAATTGCCATGGAGTCAGCGAGGGATTAAAGTGCAGATGCAGAGTCCTGTGATGGTTTCAACCACGTGCTTTCAAAAGTCATACCTAGAAATCCTCACCCAGGAAAGCTGGAATCTGACAATATTCAATACAGGGCCTCAGCAAACTAGTTAAAGGAGGCCTGTAGGATGACCCTAATCCAATCTACTTCGTTTCCTGCAAAGCAGAAATTGAGACACACAGGGAGACATCAGGGCGAGAGACGGCACGGAGGAATGAGCATGCAGAGAGGCAGCTTGAGAAGAGCTTAGGAACAAGCCCAGGGAGGGCCTCAGAGCCAGCCCTCTGATGGTTCGCTCTTTCACATGGACAGGGACAAAATAAGTGTCGGTTGTTTCCAACCACTCTGCGGGTTGTGTTATCGTGTCCCAGGGAACAAATACAAACACAAAAGAGATTGTAGGCATGTTGGTTATGTGAAGATATAAGGTGCTCAGTCAAAAGACATTTATAGCTATTATTGTTTAAATTATTTAGTCAAATTAATACAAATATAGTAGAAGAGTTTTGCTGTTGGTTAGCTAAATTATGGTCTTCTCCTTCTATTTCATTAAAGAGAAATTTGTCCAGCTTTTTTTTTTCCTTAGGTTTTTTTTTTTTTTTTTTTGAGACTGGGTTTCTCTGTGTAGCTTTGGAGCCTTTCCTGGAACTCACTCTGTAGTCCAGGCTGGCCTCAAACTCACGATCCACCTGCCTCTGCCTCCTGAGTGCTGGGATACAATTTTTTTAAAATAATTTAGACTAATAGAAAAATTTACATACATGTGTATACATATGCATGTATGTTCATGTGTATTAGTGCATATATACATATATTCATGTGTTAACTTGTAGAAATGATTTCTGATTACAATTACACTTAATAAATTTAAAATTTGTTAACATTTATTCATGTTCAATGACAATTTTGCTTTCTTTAAAAGTATAAAATATTGTTTCAATAAAGTTCAGAAAGTCTTACAGGTCAATTCAAATGATGTTATAAAGATAAAATAGAAACAGTATTGAGATAGTCGTTTTTTTATCCATCAGTGAGCTGTGGGCTAGAATTAACCGAGTCATCTTCCATTTTCTGTGTAACTACAGGAAAGTTGTTCAGGATCTCTGAGCTTCATTGTCCTCAACTAAAACTGGGATTCATGAGACATCTCAACAGAGCAATTGCATGTATTCATTAATTTGTTATTCATTTCTCATTTTGGGGTGTTTGTTTTGTCTTTTCTGCACATAGCCCTGGCTTCCCTGAAACTCACTACATGTGTCAGACTGGCCTCAAA